>ML809536.1:217017-236856 GCA_009831015.1 Picea engelmannii | reverse complement strand
AAGGGGTTTTAATAAAAGTTTTATATGTGTTTGTCTATGTGGAATTTAATGAAAGTTTTGTATGGGTAGGAGACTTGTTTAGAACAACTAAAAATCATCATCTATAAAGTTAAAGATGATTTTTTATCAATCTTTTTAGAATAAGTATGATTCTGAGTTTGTTTCTATGTAATAAATCAAATGAGTTCAAAATTCCTATCTTTGTGACAAATGAAACACTTTGTTATATTTTCTTCAAAAACACGGAGAAAAATTTCTTTCCATAATGTGTAGAACATGAACCAACCTTGCCATGTGACAAAAATAACCAAATGTTGTAATATGAAAAGTAAATTCAAAGTTGCAATATGAGTAACATAGTATTGTTGCAATGTGACCATTATAGTCCTATTGTCGCAATGTGATGAACATAGCCCCATCATAGCTTCGTCGTCATTGTCACATTTTGACTAACATAGTAACATAGAAAGGTTATGAACCTAGCCCTATTTCCAAAATGTAACAAACATAGTTTCGTCGTCGCAAAGTGACAAAAATTTACTATTGTCACAATGTGATGTGAAACAAATATCCTAACATCATAATGTGTGAAACATTTTGAAATGTTGCAATATGAAAAACATATGCCTCCTCGTCGCAATGTGACACAAATATCCTAATGGCATTGTAACAACCTAATATTTCTAAACATCATCAAGTTTCCTAAGCCATTTATTTTGTAAACTAAAACAATAACTTCATAGCATAATATTGATTTTCATGACAACAAATTCAGTAACTTAGATTTATCAATAAATACTGATTTCATGGAAGAAAGAAATAAATACATAACTTAACAAAGTACCTGGTTCTGATGCTAATTGTTGTTGCCACTGTGCTTCGCTGCTGCCTCCCTGTTACCTTCTACCCAGATCAATCTTGCCACAAACAGGAAAATAACTGCCCAAAACTACTGTCCTCCCTGCCAACTAGGAAAACTACCTAGCTCCAGGATATCTACGGATATCCTGGCCCTCCGTGCCCAAAACCTCCAGCAACTCAGTGCCTCAACTGATCAAAATCCACAGTGCCAAACTCTGTGCTCACAGCAAATGTCATACTCCTCAGAAAATCTCTCCTCCGTCGAATGATCCTCCCGTCAACCTTCCCCTTTCCCTTATTCCTCCTTCGCCGACTCATGCAGTTACTCCTCCAACCACCCTCCGTTCCTGTCCCTTCTCCATCCTTAAATGTTTTATCTTCTCGGGATTCATAGGCTCCCTCTCTACATACGCAACCATTTTTTAACATTTTTCATTGATCTTTTAAATTTATTTCTCAGGTCATTAAATGTGATCTGTAGTTAGAGTATTACTTAATTAATCACAATTATTTTCTTTAATTAATTTTACTTTATAATCTTTAAATATTTATTTAACTAGGGTCGTTACAACCTCGCTCCTCCCTACCTTAATGAAACCCCAAACCCTGACCCACACACGTCAATGTTAACATAACGGTATCGGTTGAACAAGTTGTCCTCCTCACTAAGCCCTAATGCATGCCATATAAAAGAGGCAAATTAGTAGACTTGAGGCTGAACCGTTTCAATTAATACTTGAGGTTGTGATTTCTCACTTCACTCGAATGACCAAGAGATTTTTCTCCTGACTTACTCAATAGCATGCATGTCATTTCAAGGTGTTTTACCATTTGAAAAGTAGAATCAACATCTGGAGGAAATCTTGTGGAGAAACCGGATAAACTTTAGTGCAAATTCCCCCTCAATCTACCTCTTGATTTTAATGACGTATCAACAAATAAGCGAGTAGAGAAATTGCAAGAATGGTCGAACTTATGCCACCTAGTGCAGTTAGACATTGACATGGATTATGAATATATTGTCACCACACTTACGAACAATTCAAAGGATTCATAATATTTTGGTTGGAAAAACTCCCATGTAGCATTGAAAATGAAATTGGTTTCTTGTCAGGAGGAGGGACAAAGCCCCTATCAAAAGAACAAGTAAGAAACTTAGCTACACTTATAAAGAGAATTGTGGTATCCTTTGGTTTATGGAAGAAGTTCACCAAGGACAGTGACATGAAAATGTTGTTAGGGATGGAATTAGTGAGTTTAAAAGGATTTAATGAATTCGTGAGGGATTATGAAAAATTGTCTCACACAAGAAATCATGTAGATGATAATGAAATCAAGCTAAATATCATAACAATAATTCCTTATTCAATTCTTGATAAAGTACATATATCATGTGTGTAAATAGAAATTAGATATTACTAATTTAACCCTTGCAAATTTTGCTGAAATGATAAGAATTTGCATAGAAGATTTATGTATGCATAAAAGGTCCATAAAAAAAATATGATAAAGAAAAAAGTTGATTTGAAAGATTGGTATTGTTTTTCATAAATCAATATAAAAAGTCAAAAAAAAGGAAAGAAACACTTCTAAAAGAAAATGAGATATTGAATTAAGAGTCCCAAGACAGATGAATCCTTGAAAGAATTATTAGAAGAAAAGACATTTCCAAAAAAAAAAGTTTGATAATAAAAACCAACAAGGAAATGATTGTTATCTCTATGGAGAGCCAAAAAAAAATTGAAAAGATTGTGCCCCAAATATATCTAAAGTTGAGTCCCTTTATGCAAATCAAGAGTTCAATGAAAATTGGGACTATATCCAATCATATGTTGATTCAAGCTTTTCTTGATAAGTCGAAATTTGCAAGTTAAACTCTTATGAAGTCGAAGCCTAGGTATTCGTAGAAAAAGCCGAAAGAAAGAAATAATATGATTTGTTGGAAATAGTTGAACAAGTAAACAGAAGAATAACAAGCTCCCAATATAGAAAAACATAAGATTTTTGCAAGAAATGATCATAACAACTAATGTAGGAGTAGGCCAAACAATAGAAAAAGATACAAGGCTTACAAAAGATAACACTTTGGTTTGGTCTTCTCCTATTCTAGTAGTTATGCATATATGTATGTGTGGTGTGTGTACACAATCATTTGCAATACTTTCATCTTATTATCAAGACTATTGTCGCCACTACATTAATTTTTGGAGAGAGAGAGAGAGAGAGAGAGAGAGTAGACTATTGCCACCACTACACTAATTATTGCATAGGGAGTAGAGGATTGACACCACTACACTAATTATTGCACAGAGAGTAAATTATTTCCGCCACTACACTAATTATTGCAAAGAGAGTAACCAGATAAATATGCAACCAAATATAATTGATATGTATAGTATAACATAACATTAATTATAAACTAAATTGGAATAAAAAAGAGATTGATTTAAAAAACAAAATGAACCATGATAATAAAATTTAAATAAAATAATAATAAAATATATACTAATATAGATATATTTTATCCCCAGATGGGGTGTCTACAAGCATGCAAGCTCAAATGTCGGTGGTGGATCGTGTGGCACACAGTTTGAGTACAGGGGAAGTCCAATCATTGCATCCTAGCCATGGAAAGGTCACCTCCACCATCATTCGTTCTCCCTTTGGTCGTCCTTAGTAGGTTCAAGAATTGCATTACACAACGCCATTATGGAATTGAATGTGTCCACATTGGCCATGAAACTCAAAACTATTCACATGAGGGAGAACGAGATCACTCTGTCTCTCAATAGGATTCACATTAACATGAGAATAATGTCGATGAATTCTCTGCTGCAAGATATGATGCCAAGTATCATCATGATTGATCGTTTGCATATTGATGAACTCATATCCATGAGAGCACCCACCAAAACCCTCCTTGAGGGTGACGCGACTATTGGTAAGTTCATTAGGAACATACATGGGCCTCTAATCTATAATTGCAGCCCTCATATTATCTCGGCCCTTCTACTTACGTTTCCCCTTGTTCATATTCCCCCTATCTACGGGTATGTAACTCTCTTTGGTTCTTCCTTCATTCTAATGGATCCTTGCATCAGTAAGACTCGCCATTTGAATGTTGGAACTTCCAGGGAAGGGCCAACTCGTGCAGCCATTAAGGTTGAAGACGCACAAACAGAGTCAGATGAACGTGTAATTGTAGTTTCTGCATCAGAGCTGGTTGATGATCGTGTTTCACCTACTCTTGAGGCCGTTCTCCAATTGCAAGGAAAGACTGGGGGAACCATTGACAAAGATGGTGCCAGTTCTATGAGGTTTCTTGTTCTGTCAAAGCACATTGGTTGCCTTCTCGGTAAAGGTGGCAACATCATTAGTGAGATGCGGAGGCAAACAGGAGAAAATATTCGCATATTTCGCAAAGATGGGCTACCAAAATGTGCCTCTGAAAATGAGGAGCTTGTTCAGATTACTAGAGAGCCGAGCGTTGCAAGAGATGCACTCATCCAAATTATAACAAGGCTTCGGGAGAATATTTTCAAAGATAAGGATGGTGCTAGCAACACTGACACCGTGCTTCATTTATCTAGTCTATCAGAGCCTAGTGTGATTCTTCTTTCATCAAGCTATGGCACAAGGCAATATGTGGTATAGGATCTCCAAGGGGAACAAATGCGGGTAGATCAGCTTCTGGATTAGGTAGTTTTGGAGGGCACTCCAGGCTGTGGACGGGAAGTTATGCATGAGTAAATTCATGGGAAAGAATAAAATCCCGATTCCATGGGTGGAAAGAAACTTCTTCCCTTCAATAATGTTTTTCTTGTGTTTGTTATTGCATATGCAAATTAGTTTTTTTCTACAAATTAGTTTTTGGTTGTTCAATCATTTTTGTTTCAATCTTACTAATGTTGTTGATATGTAGATGCCTTGTTAAAAATTATGTTTCGTTTAATCAAAAATATGGATCATAATACTTAAAACACGGTAGAAATTTTATTTATACTGATATCTGTTACATACAATGGAAACTAGATTTTGTTACATTTATTGTATTTGATTATTTTATATGTTAAAACATAATTTATATGGTTTTCAATATTTATTGTATTTGATTATTTTAAATGTTAATATATAAATTATATGGTTTTTACTATTTTACACTAAGAAGTGTGTTAATCAATATTGGAAAAAGACTACATGTTAAGAAGTGTGTTAATCAACATCATGCCTCTATTGATTAGTGAGACAATACTCACCCTTCATCATTAATATTGAGAGTATCTACCATCGTCGAGCACTGTCCACTCTAAATAGAAGTTTTGTCTGTGAAGGTGACAGACATCGTTGATGTAACAACCCCAATCGATACGACTACAAGCGAAGAAAGAAGTGCAATTTTTTATTTTGTTTTTAGGTAGGAAGGCAACTACGTCAACAGTTGAACCACACAACCTGATGACGAACCACGCACACAGACCGGGCATCAAAAAAAAACAAATCAACGCACTAGCACAACAAGAAACTGGAAGAAACATGCATAAATCAAAAGATAGAAAAGACTACCCACCCGACACTGACACGATAACCCATACAAGCTAAGGACAACATCCACAATTCTGACACAACGACCTCGAGAACCAGTAAATAGAACCTCTATGGCGCAAAAACCCAACTCATGAAGGTTTTACATCCCAAGCACCAAGAAAAATATACAACGAGCAAACGCCCACAATGGGTAACACTGACTCCAGCCAAGTTATCATTTGTCTCTATTCATTAAGGCGTGCAATGATCCCCTCATCATGAATCATGTTGTCACATGACGATAGGCGTAACAGTAACCCAGGAGAAACATGACATATCTAGACCCAACCCAAGAAGATTAGACGCGCTAGAAGATCGAAATAACTGTCAACCACAAGACGAAAAACAAACCCAAGCACTCAAATGACAAGTCAACAAGACGCAAGGGAAACTGGTGACTATAACAATCATACCACATGCTCAAATCCTGGCGCACATGGTCTAAAGAAAAAATACATTAATTAAAAGACGTGAAACGCCATTTTATGAATATTCCCAAGAATCCATTCCACAATAACATGAAGCAATAAAATCCTCTCTCTCGCTTCTCAAGTGAATTATGAATTAAATAAGATCTTATTAACAGGGTCTCACTACAATCACCACTTCCTAACATATGACTTCTGGTAAGACTAAGTTAAATCCTCCAACCCTATCATTCCTATCGCTCTCGATAATATTCGTTGTCCAATCAATGTATGTACTAAGGGTATAACTTCGCTAACTAAGATTTAAGTCTAACAATGATATATATCGATATCTCATAACGATATGGTTGTATAACAATTCTAATAAAATAAATGCGAAATCGTTATCAAAAACAATTATAATTTATAATGTATGGAACAAGTATAATCTATGTAACAAGTAAAAGAACTTTTCTATATAATGAGAGATTTTAAATTGAAAACAAATCTAATACAATTTCTAACTATGGAACTGAACATAGTAATATAATATAGTCGTTGTCTTTTAAGGTGTGTGTTAGCTAACCAAAACATATCCACTAAATCATAAATAAATTTGTTGGGAACTATATTGAGGAAAACAAATGTAAAAACGAAGTCAATATGTGTAAGCTTTCAACTGTAAAGTTGTCAGCAATACAAAAACGTAGCCCAAGATGTGGCAGTCCAAACATTAATTCGTTGTCACATGAATAATAACAATACAAATATAGAAACATTGTCATACTAATAGATCCATTACAATTATAACCATTGTGAAATTGTTGCCACATGGAAGCAAGGAAAACGCCATCCCCTTTAAAACCATTATAATTAAAACCATCATAAAACACAGTTACTATTACAGGTAATCCTTGTTTCTAAAATTACAAATCTCTGGAACCCATCATACATCCATCATTGTCGCTAAAACTAAGGAAGCACTTGTACATTTGGGTAAAATTACGACGACGCGTTCAACGCAATTGCCACTTTATATTGTCAGGAGAAAGACAAACTGACCCCCTCAATGTTAAGAACCAAATATCAATATAGCATAGAAAAACCTCAGAAAAAGTACTCAAGACCTTGAAAAAGAGATAATTTAAGATAATAAGCCTCTTTGAAGGGGAAACCTCCTTTTACCCCACTTAAATGTTCAAGTACAAGATGATTCAAAATGAAAATGTCTCCTTGGTATATATAGGAGACTAGGAGGTATAATTACAACTAATGGCCTAAAGATGACATAAATAAAATAACATTACTAATATAATATGCCCCAATTAAGTGGTAATGAGCCAATATTAAGGCTTGACATGCCCCTCCCCTTGAGACAAGTGTTGTCCTCAATGCAATGCGTATAGCCTTCTTTAATCATGAAACATGGAAAACTGGGTGTACTCGTGAAGATGCAGGCAACTCCAATTTGTATGCCATAGTACCAATCTTTTCCAACACCTTACAAGGGCCATATTACTTTGGTGATAATTTATTATCCTTCTTGGCTTGCTTGAGGGACATCTGTTTGTATGGTTGTAGTCTTAAAAAAACCCAATCCCCTACTTCAAAACTTCTTTCACTACTATGTTGATCTGCTTGTTGTTTCATGCGATTCTGTGACATGGTCAAGTTGTCCTTTAAGATTTGGAGAACTTGTTGATGATTCTCGATGTGATCTTCCACTACTTGAACCTTCTATTTTTCTTTGGGTTGCGATGTATCTTTTGAACTGTCTCCATGAATGCGGTGGCAATTGTACTAGGTTTGAAAGGATGAGAGAGTGCACAAAATCATGCGTACTTGGTTAGTCTATCAACAATCACCATGATGACACTCTTTCCTTGAGACTTTGGTAACCCTGTGATGAAATCCATGGAAACCTCCTCCCAGCGCTGACTTGGGATGGATAATGTTTGTAAAATACCTCGGGTCTTAATTGTTTCCACCTTATTTAATTGGCAAACCAAACATTCTGCCACAAACCTTTGAACATCAATTTTAAAGCTATCCCAAAAAAAATCCTTCGTGACTTTATGGTAGGTTTTCAAAAATATTGAGTTCCCTCCTACTGGAGAGGTGTGCAATTGCAATAGTACCTTTTGTTTGAGTTGGGAGTTCTTACATAAATATAAGCGATCTTTGTGCCATAGTGAATCATTTTTCCATGTAAATGTATCTGATGCACTGGAATCCTGTTGCAACCTTTGAATGAGAGTCCACACTTTTTCGTCATTCTTCCATTCATCCCTTGCTTCTATTATCCAGTCGGGTTGGATGATCGAGATAGCACAGAGAAAGGACTCAACATCTTATTCCTTTCTTGATATTGCATCTGCCACAACATTTTGCTTCCCCTTTTTATAGACGATTTCAAAATCATAACCCAATATCTTGGTTACCCATTTTTGTTTTTCTTCTGAAGATAGTATTTGTTCCAAGAAGTATTTAAGACTATCATGATCTGTTTTGACCTTGAAGTTCCTACCTATTAGGTAAGGATGCCATTTCTTCAATGCATGTAGTATTTCCATCATTTCCTTCCCATAAATGGGTTTGTGTAAGTCATTTCCCTTGAGTGATCAACTTTCAAAAGCCAAGGGCCTTCCTTCTTGCATTAGGAAAACACCAATGCCATTTCCCGAGGCATCGCATTCCACAATAAAGGTTTTTGTGAACTTTGGAGTGGTCAAGAAAGGAGCTTTACACATCACCTCTTTAAGTTGTTCAAAATCTTTAGTTTCCTTTGGAGTCCATGAAAATGCATCCTTCTTTCTTCAATAGTATCGAACAAACTTGCGGTAGTAACCTATCAAACCCAAAAATCCTCTAAGATTCTTCAATGTTTTGGGAATCGGCCAGTCCATCATGGCCTTAATCTTGTTAGGGTCTACGTTGACACCTTCATGAGATACAATATGACCCAAATAATCTATCTCCTTTACTCCAAAGAAACATTTGTATGGTTTGGCATATAGTTTTTGCTCCTTTAGTAGTTGTAGCACCTTGTCAACATTACGCACATGATCCTCCCAAGAATTTCTATAGATTAGTATATCATCAAAAAACACTAACACAAATTTTCAATGGAAGGGCTTGAAAATGGAATTCATCAACATGTGGAATGTGGAAGGTGCATTTTTAAGGCCAAAAGGCATGACCAAAAATTCATAATGGCCTTCATGAGTTCGGAATGCTTGTTTTGGGATATATTCTTCCTTCATTCTAATCTGATGATACCCTGAACGGAGATCAAATTATGTGAAATAGATTTCTCCATGTAGTTCATCTAACAATTCATCAATGATGAGAATGGTAAACTTATCTTTAATAGTGATCTTGTTGGGCTCTCTATAATATGGACACATACACCATGAGCTATCTTTCTTGAATACCATTACCACGGGTTCAGAGTAAGAACTTTGGCTAGGTATAATAATGCCATCCTCTAACATTTCTTCAGCCATATGCTCAATTTCACAATTATGGGCGTATGGGTATCTGTATGGCCTGATGTTAGAAGGAACACTCCCAGGAATTAGGTGAATTTCACGATCATGATCTTCATTAATTTCATGAATTTCGAGTGTGTGGAAGACCTTTGGGAATATCTTCAAATACTTTGGAATTCTTATCAATGATCCTTTGGAGATCTTGAGAAATAGATGGCTTAGATGTTTGAACATCGTTGTGCAATAATGCCTTGATGCCCCTTTTTCAATAATTTTTTCAGGCCATTAGAGCTTATCACCTTACCAGGTTTCCTTGTGATACCTCTTAACTCAATTTATTTTCCTTCCAATGAAAATTTCATGAAAAGTTCTTGAAAATTAAAAGCCACTGCTCCTAATGATTGTAACCATTGGATTCCTAGTATAACAACTGCACCACCCATGGGTATATCAATCATTGGACTATTCATTACATATTCCCCCATAGTAAGATTGATCTTATTTCATTTTCCTGAGCCATTGATAGTTCCTCCATCTGCAATCATTACTTGAAACTCTAGCGTTGGATATACAAAGAAATTGAGAGCTTTGGATAATTTATAGTGAATGAAATTATGAGTACTTCCAGAATCAATTAGGACTATTACCTTTTTCCTTTTCATGTATCCTTCAATATTAAGGGTTTGAGGAGTACTATGTCCAGCCAATGCATTACACGATATCATGGGAGTCAACTCTTCAGATGAAATTGCTTCTACGTTTTCATCTTGAGATGGTTCTTGTTCTTCTTCTTCTTCCTCTTCACAATCTATGTAGAATATTTTCTTCTCACCACACTTATGTCCCTTACTGTACTTGTTAGCACAATTAAAGCATAAACCTTTTTCTTTTATTTCCTCAAATTGTTGAGTTGTAAACCTTGTAGGTTGAGGTGTTTTAGAAGAAGGAGCATTGTTCTCTCTATAGATGTTAGGATTGGTCCTTCTAGTAGCCACAACCATATTTTTACTTTCAACATTTCTTGCCACCTTAAATGCATTCTCCAATGATTTGGGTTCCCAAAGGCGAACCTCATTTTGAATGTTATCCCTTAGATTTCCTATGAATACATCAATCAGGTGCTCATCTGAAATATCGGTTACCTTTATATTCAATCTTTGGAAGTTCCCAATGTGCTCGGTAACTGAACCCCTTTTCTTGAGATTTATCAATTGGTTAAAGAAGGTATTGCTCCTTATATCCTCATAGTGTGCTATCATTTCTTCTGTGAAAATTGTCCAAGTGACGAGTGATTTGCGAGAACAAAGCCATTGATACCATACAAATTGATTAGGTTCTAAACATAAAGAAGCAATTCGTACCTTTTGTGTATGTGGCACATTATGGAGATCAAAGAATTTCTCCATCTGAAGTATCCATGTGATTGCGTCCTTGCCATCAAACTTCCTCATATCAATCTTAGGAATGTGGTTGGTATTCAAACCAAAGTTGGAGCTTCTCCATTCTTGATTCACCTTCCTTGTGTCCTCGTCGTGAATTTCATGGGATGCATTTTCACTTTCAAGTGACTTCTCTGTTATGAAATTTTTCAATACTTCCATGATCTCCCCTTTTAAACCCTCCATCATCTCTTGTAGTTCATTTTTTGTTACTATCCTCTTTTGTAAATCATGTATGTCCCTATGAATTTATTCACCTTCATCAAGAGTCCAAGCAGGATTGTCTGGAGGCTTATTTGGTGTAGAAGTTCCCTTTTCGGGTGGCATGTTGGCCAAGTCTCACTTTTGAACCTTGATTTTGAGGTGGTTCTGCTAGACAATATTTCTTCTGTTGTATCTCCCATGTTTCGGCCCTTTTGGGTATGAAACGTTCTTTTATGTAGTTCTCTTCTATTTCTTCTCCTGAATGCCACAGGTCTGATCAAAATTGGATGTGCCAAGTGGAATTTACAATAACTTCTCCACAACTTGTCGATTTTTGGCCTTTCCAGAAGATCTCACTTTTATAGTTTGACCCACACAAAATAATTGATATAAAATTATGAAACTCGCACTAGAAATACTACAGATTGTCCACAATCCAATGAAACCATTACCACTCAATTTGGATACTCTAGGAAGAAGTTAGGATTGTTTTACCTGCAACACCTTCTTGAGACTAGTCAATAGGAATACTCGGATACCCTATATTACACAGGGTGTATATACAAATTTAAGATGACCCAGAAGCTGAAAATTTTACCACAGATACCTTACTAATTTATGTAAATATCCTACAGATTTTAGGGTATGAAACATTACATAAAACTTTTTATAGCGAAAATTCTAGACTGACTTAGTTCAGGATGATTCCATAACCCTATCTTGTACAGTTTGTATCTCTGAAAGTATAAGGCCTAAGGAGATGAATTTTGAACCCAACGTACCTTTATGTATATACTAAATATCCTCCAAGCCGTTCCTTCTAAAACATTGTAGAAAACAAGTTATAGTGAAAATTCCAAGGTGTCTCAGATGTAGCAGTGAAACCGCAAGACCTTGAGCTCTAATACCATATGTTAAGAACCAAATATCAATATAGCATAGAAAAACCTCATAAAAAGTACTCAATGCCTTGAAAAAGAGATAATTTAAAATAATAAGCCTCTTCGAGGGGGAAACCTCCTTTTACCCCACTTAAATGTTCAAGTACAAGATGATTCAAAATGAAAATGTCTCCTTGGTATATATAGGCGACTAGGAAGTATAATTACAACTAATGGCCTAAAGACGACATGAATAAAATAAAATTACTAATATAATATGCCCCAATTAATGGGTAATGACCCAATATTAGGGCTTAACACTCAAACGTCATTTCACAGGACGTCTCTTTTCTGACGTTTCGTATGACATCTCTATTACGACGTTTCATCCATATTTGACGTCGCTCTTGCCACCTCCAAGACGTCACTCTTGCCGCCTACAATATGTCTCTATTTCCACCTCCCATACGTCGCTCAATTATTTTGTGTGGGTCAAACTATAAAAGTGAGATCTCCTGGAAAGGACAAAAATCGGCAAGTTGTGGGGAAATTACTATAAATTCCACTTGGCACATCCAATTTTGATCAGACCCATGGAATTCTGGAGAAGAAATAGCATAGAGCTACATAAAAGAACGTTTCATACCCAGAAGGGCCGAAACATGTTGAAATTATAAATACAATTGAGAAGGGGGGGGGGGTGAATCAGTTGTATGTGAGCTTAAACAATTTTAAGTCTGTTAAAACATTATTAATCTTTCTTCATGTGGTCATCAACAATATACAGCATATGGACAGTAAAGGTAAAGAACAACAGTCACACATAAAGTATACACAGAGACATATTTTTCACGAGGAAACCCATAAAGGGAGAAAACCTCTTCTTCTTCGAAATGATTGGTAGTCTTTTAAGTTCTGTACATCATCTATAATTGAGAATCAACTCAATGTGAGGCTGCTACCTCTATTTTACAAGCTGCAACTTGTTTGAGAGCACCAACTCTCTGGTTTATCTAGCACCAACTAGAAGGAAGCACCAACTCCCTGGATATTCCAGCACCAACTGGATGGAAGCACCAACTTCCTGAGTGTTCCAGCACCAACTGGATGGGAGCACCAACTTCCTGTTACACAAGCTCCAACCTGTATAACAGAGAACACTTGTTCTCCCTAGCACCACCCTGCCACCCTTGTTTCTCAGGGTACAACCAGATGAAAGCTACAACTTCCTATGTTCAATCTCCCACTTGAACCTCTGAGGACAACAGTCCTCCCGAGCACCTCCCAACCTCCCTAAAATATAAATGGCTAAATAAACATTCAACTTTACAGATAAATCAGTTCTTACCAATCTTTCTTTCTTCTGTAAATCTTGTCTTATGCACACTATTCTGCAACTCTACTCTTCCTCTATCTGTTCAGCAGGTATTCTCTGCATCAACTCGTGCTCTCATTCTGCTATTCTTCAACACTCTATTATTATTCTCTGCATTTCATCTCATCCTTCTCATATGCTCAATCTCCTCATGCGCTTTCTCTTCATCTCTATACTTACAGTTTCATTCTTTTTCACTTACAGAACAACCAACCAGACACAGTCTGCTTCATCTTCTTTTATACACTTGAACACGATGGTTCAACTTCCCAACTCCTTAGGAAAAATGACGACAACTATCTAAGCAAATGAAACGCCAACTAATTGGAAATCATGAGTCCATTTAACTAATGGATTTGTAACTGAAAAGTTAATCTATGAGAAAGAACAGTAACCCTCCGATCAATACTTGATCCAACGGTTCAGATCCGATCGAGATTTCACACATCGCGATTTTGACACTCTTGGCGTTCATAGTTTTTGTCACTTACGAATCCCAATACCCGAAACTCTGTGAAGAAGTCAGATCAACGATCCAAATTATTTCTTGATCTGACGGTTTAGATCCAATCACGATTTCACATATCGTGAAATTGGCATTCTTGTTGCATTGTGTTCTTTGCCTCTCTATGTCACGATTCGCGACACTCTGACATGGAGTTTGATCAATGGTCCAGGTCTGATCTTGATTTGACGGCCGCGATTGAATCGCGATATCGCATATCACGAAATCGGGATTCTTCTTGCATTTGTTTCTTTTCTTTTTGAATTCGCGATTCACGAAACTCCAACACAGAGTTGAGTCAACGGTCCAGATATGATATTTATTTGACGGCTGCGATTGAATCGCGATATCGCATATCGCGAAATCGGGATTCTTGTTGCATTTGTTTCTTTTCTTTTTGAATTCGCAATTTGTGAAACTCCGACACAAAGTTGAGTCAACGGTCCAGATATGATCTTGATTTGACGGCTGCGATTGAATTGCGATATCGCATATCGCGATTTCGGCATTTTTGTTTCCTTGTTCTCTATTCCTCTTGATGTCGCGATCCCCGAAACTCTGATATGGAGTTACATCTACGGTCCAGATCCAATCTTGATTTAACGGTTGTGATTGAATAGCCATATCGCATATCACGATTTCGACGTTCTTGTTGTCAAGTGTTTTTGTCATTTCAAAGTCCTAATCCCCGATACTCCATGAAGAAAATCAACTGTCTAGATCAAATCTATATCTGATGGCTCAGATTTCATCGTGATTTTTCATATTGTGATTACGCCCTCTTCTCCTTTCTCTTTAAAGACCATGCAGGTTTTCCTCGATCCAACGGTGGTCGGACCCTGCACTCAGATCTGACCACTAAGATTTGTCTCCCTCTTCAACGATCAGAGATTCTTCTTCTCAAACTTTCGCTCATTTGCTGCCTTCGATCATTCGTTGCCTTAGATCTTTGACTGCTTTCGATGATTCACCTCTCTGTACTTATCTTCTGTTTGCCTGTCAATTACAAAATTGTTGTTCTCATGTCATCTTCATTGTTGCCATCAATGACAAGCATTCGATGTCTGTTAACTGTCTGTTAAATATTTTCCAAAAATCTTCCCCTTTGGCATTGATGGCAACATAAGCACCCACATGTATTCAGATCTTCCAAGCACCCATATGTATTCAGATCTTCTCTCCTGCTCTTTTCTCCCCCTTTGACATCAATGTCAAAGAAGAAACATTCTTCCCCTGATCTATTGCAAAAACATACTCCCCCTGTCGACTATAAGCATCTTGGGAATACACCAAATATTCAATAAGTACTCCCCCTGACCAGGTGAACAGAATAAACACCATAGATTATAACCCCCAAATTTTGACGAAGGTATCCAAAAGGGGTCGCTGCTAATGGTTTAGTAAAGATATCAGCAATCTATTCTTTGGAAGGAATATAATTAAGTTGAACAATTCTGTTTGTAACTTGTTCTCGGAGAAAATGGTACTTGATTGGAATATGCTTAGTCTTGGAATGAAGAACAGGATTCTTGGAGACACTAATGGCACTTGTGTTATCACAATGAATTGGAATAGGATAAGTGTAAGTTACCTTCAGGTCTGCAAGAGTTTGTATCATCCATAAGATTTGTGTGCAGCAAGTAGCAGCAGCAATGTATTCTGCCTCTGTAGTGGATAATGAAATAGATCCTTGCTTCTTACTAAGCAATGCAACTAATGAGTCACCCAGAAAAAATGCTCCTCCACTGGTGCTTTTTCTCTCATCAACATAGTTTGCCCAGTCTGCATTTGAATAAGGAGTTAACTGGAAATTATGATTTCTAGGATACCACAGTCCATAAGTCATTATTCCCTTCAAGTATTTAACTATTCTCTTGACATCTACCAAATGACTTTGTTTAGGAGCAGACTGAAAACGACCTACCATTCCAACAGCTCGCATTATATCAGGACGGGATGCTGTGATGTACAAGAGACTGCCTATCATAGAGAGATATGTTCTTTGATCAACATCAGTTGAGATATCATCTTTACTCAGCTTGCAACCAACCACCATAGGTGTGCTAACTATAGAGGAATCTTCCATCTGAAATTTCTTCAACATCTCTTTCAAATATTTTTCTTGAGAGATAAAAATTCCTGCAGAGCTTTATTTTACTTGTAACCCAAGAAAATATGACAGTTCTCCTATCATGGACATTTCAAATTCTGTTTGCATAGAGTTAGCAAACCACTGGACATATGATTCATTAGTATAGCCAAAAATAATATCATCTACATAGACCAAACAAACTAGTAAATTATCACCTTCAGACTTAATGTAAAGGTTATTGTCAACGGTACCTTTCTTGAACCCTTTTTCTTGTAGAAATTTGTCCAATCTATAATACCAAGCTCGTGGTGCTTGTTTTAGTCCATATAAGGCCTTCTTTAGCTTACAAACATAATTAGGATTGTCTGTCAATGAGAATCCTTCAGGTAGCTCCATATATACTTCTTCCTCTAGATCTCCATTAAGAAACGTTGACTTAACATCCATCTTATAAACTTTGAAATTCTTATAACAAGAATAAGCAAGAAACATTCTGATAGCTTCCAATCTTGCCACTGGTGAAAAATTTTCATCAAAGTCCTAACCTTCAACTTGTGCATATCCTTTACAGATAAATCTGGCTTTATTTCTAACAACTTGTCCTTTTTCATTCATTTTATTCTTGAAGACCCATTTGGAACCTATTACATTCTTATCTTCAGGTCTAGGGACCAACTCCCAAGTATTGTTCTTCTCAATCTGATCAAGCTCTTCATTCATTTCTCTAATCCAATTATCTTCCTGGCTAGCTTCCTCAAAAAATTTAGGTTCAATCATAGATAAAAAAGCAACATGAGATTGTTCTGAGTCTTTAATCAATTTCCTCCTTGTCTGAACTCCTTTATTTATATCCCCAATTATCTGATTTTCAGGATGATTCTTTCTAATAATTCTGTGAGGTGATTTTGCTTCTTTCTGCTTGTTTATGTCAGTTTGGATATTCATATCTTCATATGATCTAGACTCTTCTCTTTCTAATCCTTGGACCTATTCATCTTCATCTTGAACTATATCTTCTGTTCTTAGTTCAGCACTGCTTACATTTCTGACTGGGATCTCTTCATCAACTTTTATATCTATACAATCAACTAGTTTGTGCAGTCTTTTATTGTAGCATCTGTATCCTTTACTATTTGTAGCATAACCCAAGAAGATACCTTCATCAGCCCTGTCATCATATTTGCCAATATTTTCATCACTGTTCTTGATATAACATGTACTCCCAAAAACTTTGAAATGCTTGATCGAAGCAGGTCTACCAAACCAAAGTTCATAAGGGATCTTGTCACTGTGTGGTCTGAGATGAGATTTGTTAAGAATATGAACAGTTGTATGTATTGCTTCCACCCAATATGTCTGAGGTATGTTCCTTTCATTCATCATTGATCTTGCCATTTGTTGTACTGACCTATTCTGTCTCTCAACAACTCCATTTTGCTGTGGAGTCCTTGGAATTGTGTACTCTCTTTTGATTCCATTCTTATCACAGAATTCTTTGAAGTTCTATGAACTGAAATCTTCTCCTCTATCAGACCTTGTTTCCTTTAATCTTTTTCATGTTTGATTCTCAGTCAAATCCTTAAACACTTTGAATTTTTCAAATGATTTAGATTTTTCTTTCAGGAATGCAACCCAAGTTAGTCTAGAATAATCATCAATAATCAACATAAAGTAATTTTCTTTACCTGTACCTTCCTTCCTTGATGGTCCACATAGATCCATATGTACTAATTGGAGAGGTTTTTCTGTTGAAGGAAAGTTTTTAGATTTGAACTGATTGCGAGTAAGCTTTCCTTTCTGACAGGATTTACAAACAGAGTCATATGGCTTTGATATCTTTGGAAGATCTTTTACTTCCCCATTGTTTTTGAGTTTGATTATGTGATCAAAATTTAGGTGACCAAGTCTCCTATATCACAGCCAACTTTCATCATATTTGCTTAAGTTGCATTCTTCTTCTTCTTCTTTTAAAACATAGACATTGTTTTATGTTCTTATACCTTTTGCAACTAGCTGACCTGAATCCACAGTTTTTATTCTACAGTCTTTAGAGGTAAAGACAAATTCACACCCTCGGTCACAGACTTGACTGAAACTAAGAAGATTATGTTTCAAATCTTCTACAAACAACACATCCTGAGCTTCTCTTTTTCCATTACACAAACTTACAATTCCTTTACCCTTTATCTTTCCTGGTGCATCATTTCCAAAAGTTACATTTCCTGATTTGCTATCACCTAGAGTTAGAAATTTACTTCTGTCTCCAGTCATGTGTTTGGAGCATCCACTGTCAATATACCGGGGATTCTTTTTCCTTTGGGCTGATAGCACTAGTCCACATTTGTCCTGTACTTTCTTCTTCTAGACTTTGACATTTTCAGAAGTGAAGATCAAATCTGAATTGTATTTCCTTAAGCGACAGTCTGCAACTTTATGACCATAATTATGACAGTTGTAACATTCTGGTTCATTGAATAATAGATCATAACAGTTTTTATGCTCATATCTATTGTTGTGTTTCACCTGTGTCCTTCTCCCAGTCATCACATGATTTATAACCTATGATTGTTTGTTGCTTGGCTGTCTCAAATTTTGTTGTCGAAGATAGTTATCCATTGTATATCTTGATTGTTCATATCTAAATCTTAAGGAGCAGGTTATAGCTTTGTGACCAAATTTAGAACAGAGAAAACAGTAACCATAGAAAAAATATGTGTACCTTGAAAACATCTGTCTTCTTTGAGGAGGTTGACTTCTGTCACGCCAATAATCTTTCTGTTCTATAAATTCAGGTCTGGAGCTTATTCTTTCATTTTTTCTTGGTGGCTGATTTTCCTTCTTTGTTTCTGCAGACGGACTGTTGCCAATGTTTGAGGATTTGACGAACTTGATAGATTCTGTATTACTTGGATGATCACTACTTGACCCTTCATCATATCCCAATCCATCTTTCAAATTTGAATTTCTTTGTTGATTTAGAATGGAGGTTAATTCTTCTGAGGCTTTAATACTTGGCAGATTTTGATGATACAATCCTTTAAATTTCTCCATTTCTTTTCTAGTCTTTACTATTTCTTCTTCTAGGGCTTCACACCTGAGTTTCTTCTCTGATAGTTGTTGTTTCAGTATGTCTTCTATCTTCTTTGCCTCTTCTAATTCCACTTTCAGCAGAGAAAAATCTTCATCGATTTTTTTACTGTCTTTTTCAAATTGTGTTAACAATTGTTTTAACTTTCTGTTTTTAGATCTGAGTCTATCAATTTCTTCCAGTGCGTTGATTAGTTCTCCTTCCAAATCCACCACAGCTTCTTCCTCATTATCATCACTGCCTGTGCTTTTATTATCATGATCCTCTTTGGCCATAAGTACGAAGTCATTTACCTTATCTTCACAGGATGAGTCACTACCGGTGTCTTCTGAGGAATTGTCATTATTTGCAACCAAACTTTTCTTCTTATTATATGTCTTGTACTTGTACTTCTTTTCATCATCAGAGTTCTGGTCCTTTTTCTGATAGGGACACTTAGAAGAAAAATGACCTATCTTACCACAGTTAAAGCATTTGAAGGGCAACTTCCATTGATATTTTCTTGATCCTTTCTTTAACCTTCTCACAAATTTTGCCTCAATATCATCTAATTTTGCATCAATATTCTTGTCTTCTTTAAAAGATGCTTCTCTAGTACTATATTTATCTTTGTTAATTCTCATTTCATATGCAGTTAGAGTTCCTAGAAGTTGATCAGTGGACAGAGTTTTAAGATCATCTAATTCTTCTATTGCAGAGACTTTTGGATTAAATTTATCAGGCAGAGATCTTAAAATATTCTGAACTAAGAGGGAGTCATCAAATGTCTCACCTAGACCCTTCATGGCATTTACAAGTTCTTCAACTCTTAAAAAATACTTTCTAATTGTTTCATCTTCATTCATCTTTAGTTGTTCAAATTTCAATCTGTATGTTTGAAGTTTGGCATCTTTTACTTTCTCATTTCCTTCA
>ML809536.1:161517-205885 GCA_009831015.1 Picea engelmannii | reverse complement strand
ATATATATATATATATATATATATATCAGGATATGGTGTGGTTCTCATGCACCCTATGATGAGCACATGTCTCCAAGTAGGAGCTATATGTTATCCCCATTTTGTGGGATAAATAAGGAGATGATGTCTCGATGCCCTCATGTTGCAGACATGGAGTACCGAGAGACATATTGACCAACAATTTCCACTTGCACAGATGGAGACCCACCTCACCATCATAGCTCTTGATTCATCATGACAGATATCCACCACCTTAGCTGGCCTCCAGAAGACAATGGGTCTTTCTCCATGAGGTACAACTCAAGTAAAGTATGTTTGTAAAAATTCCATATGTTCTCCCAAAGAGGTATTGAGAACAATGAAAATATTCTCCTAAAAAAATCAAAGACCTGCAAAATCAAATTAACATTATATAATTTCCCCCACTTGTTGAGGTATGAACAATTATGCAGTGTGCCTTTCTTTCATTTTATATGGAACTCTGTGTACCTATAGATTCAAGTGGCCTTGTCGTACTTCCCCCCAAGCTAATCGATTCACCAACAAGGAGTACCCAAGGTTTTGTATAATTAATTAATTAATGGGAATGAATGGGCTTGGAAAAAGGATGCATTGAAAACGAAGGTACAACACACCCTCTTCAAAGGTAACCATAAGTGACACACTACAAACCCTTTTATGTCATGAACCCCATGCCCAAAAAAAATTCCCTTCATCCATACACCTTACCCACATGACTTAGAAGGTGTTCCCCTTGGTAAATGCCCCTAAACTTGAGGGATGACTCACCCAATAGGTTTTTTGTCAACCCTGCCATACTCAAACTTGGTAAATTGCATAGGGTATTTGAGAATTAGTTTATTTTGATGAGGTGGCTTGAATGTACTTGCTTGAATGGATATTTTATTGATTTGAATTACTCATCGTGATTCTTTGAATTGATATCCTTGGAGGGCATATCCATTTGTCTATGCAGGACCTAGCTGGTGGACAGATTTGGAGGAACAAGCCTAGTTTGGGCTTCCATGGGGATTGAAGTCCACAGGTTGGATGCCAAGGGCCCACATTCCAGATCATCATACATGCCTTTGGATGCATACATGGAATCATGGAGGACCTAACCTAGCCCCTACCACCCAACCATCTTTCTAAGGAGGCAAAACGTCACTTTCTTAAGGCTTGACATCATAGAGGGGATATGGTTCGGTGGTGATGGAGTTGTTACTTGACACTTGGCATGATTTCGTGGGATAATAATTGAGGAGGATATAGTGCATGAGAGGGATCATTTGTGAGCCCCAATGACCTCAACCTTCTACTTCAACGATTTTCTCAAAGGGTAAAAAACGTCACCCTTAGAGGGGTGACGTCATTTTAGGGTTTCTATTTTGCATTTTTCATATTTAAATTTGAATTAGAGATTAATTACTTGCATAAAGGGGAAAAATAAGTGGTTTTGTCCCCTTATTTTTTGTTTACCCTAACTTATGTGGAAAAACTTTGTTTAAGACATTTTGTGTAAACAAAGATTATTTTAATCTCATTTTAATCATAACTCTCCCATTGTGAGAAGTTCTTGGCTGAAATTTCCGCTATACTTGAAGATTATTGGTGTTTATGTCTCTTGAAAATGATTTTTGGTGCATATATTAATGAATGAATGAGCTAAGTTGGTTTTCACCTCTTGGAGGCCTACTTTCTTGCTATTGGATGGTAATTTGCTTAGTGAACTAAGGTTTGATCTCTCTCTTTCTTGGAATTGGTAAGGAAAAATATGCATCCGTTAGTTATTTATTGCTCTTTATTGGTCATTGTTGGTTGAAACCATTGGAGGATTATGTTGGATACACCCTCCACTATGGTTCATCTAATTTACTAAGATTACAAGTCATTTTGCAAGGATTTCTAGAAGGAATATGAGTGTGTATACCCTCCTATATTTTACCCTAGTTTGATTAGCATACCCTAGGGAGTAAGAGGATTTACACCCCTGGGGATATTTTTGATCCAAATTTTGTTTTAAGACTCCATTCACCCAAATATTAAAGGAACTAATCTGAATTTTTCATTGGAGATATAAAATACTTGCCCCGGTAAATGTGAAAAATCATTCTTTTGAGATTGTCTAATTTGGAGTCAATTATATGTTTTATACACTTGGTTGAGCCACTAGGGCATATAAATTTTCTAAGTATTTCTTTCTCATTCTACAAAATTTCATCTACAACCATTAGGGCTGCAGAAACCCTAAATCAAATCTACAAATAACTCATAACTCAACCATCAAAAATTGCTAGAAGTTTGCCCCTATTTTCTCCTAACCCTGACACACTTTTTGTGTGGATTCCTTGTGATTTTTGGTGGCTGATTTCTCTTTTATAATAACTTGTTTGTTATATCCATAAGACTGGTAATTAATTCTACATGACTTTTTTACAGCAGCCTTATGTTGTTGTTAAAGTTTTATGCTATCTTCTTGAGCTAAGCTAGTCAATTTGGTAGCTTGTCTCATGTACCTTTCACTAAGATTTGAGCAACTTTATTTTGCAGATGTCATTATAATTTTGTTTCTGATATACATCATTGTTTACTTCTTCAATTAGGGATAGAAATCTTAAATTTCTTTTCCACCTAAAATTTTACCCATATACTTGGTTTGTTCTTGTTTCTCGGGTAGGTACATCACTCTTTACAAGTACTCTTACCTCTTGGAAACCTTTAGCTACCACAAAGACCTTTCATCAATCCCTTACACACTTAGTATCTTGACCTATAGGGGATACACTTTCATCATCGCACTTTTTTTCTCATTTCCCCCTAGGGTCATCTGGGATTCCCCCCTTGAGGTGACCACTTCACCCCTAAAGTGATGGGAATACCTTCCTAAGGTAAAAATGGGTATGTGTTCTCTAAGTTTTCTCCATTTGGTGGTTGGGTCGGGATTTTCCAAACCTACATCTTGTGTGATAACAGGCCCCTAATATCCCCTAAGATCAATTTCTCATCAACAGTCCATTCCACCATTTACCCACCTACATATAGACCTATCCATGGGGCACCCACCATTCATCTATTAGCACACATGTCTCACCTCCCTAGGTCCAACCTGTTCATCACAAGTGCACCTGTATCTATGCTTGCACACTCAATCCAATTATTCTTTATCCATTTGATAATTGTACAATGAACCTTTTTATTTCCAACAAACAAGTAAACTTAGTCTATCTCATCCAATGACACCATTTTTTCACATGAAATAAGACCTTGTCTCCCTTGGTTGGAGTATTCATACTCAAAAAAATTATGCCTACAAACATCCATCTTATCGGACAAACCTCGAGTATCCCAAAATTATTTAGGATTGGTCCTCAATTTTTCACCCATAAATACCCACTCTTTTCAACCTCACCACTGTCAGTTACAATTTGACAAAACCTTACCATCACCTGACTGTCCCCATGATATCATGAACTTTTTGTCTAGTTGAAGTTTTTGATTGCTTCCATTTTCAGCCATCACTTATGCTCTGACTAAGGGAAGTATTAATACCTAATTATCATTAACCTTGTCCATAATTACCAGCCACATATCACTCTTCCTAGTTAGTCCCCATTACCATGTTGATCAGTTGATTTCAAGAGGCACTTTACTTCATGTAATCATGGCTACATTCATGTCGACCTCAACATCAGTTACCGAGAATGTTGTAGTATCTTAGTTCTCATTACCCTAAAAATGATGAACCTCGAACGGGACAGAGAGAGTCACCATTTCTCTCTGCTTCCATTGATCCCCATGATATTCATCATCATCACTATCCATATTAGGGTGGGTCTCACTTAGCAACAATTGGAGTTCTTAGTACTAGTGAAGACCCCTAGACTCGATAGGTCGTCGCTTCCTTCAAATATTGAACATACACCTCAAATGTTCTCTTAAAGAACTAGGGTATGCTCTCCTTCATAACCATAATTTTCCATTGTTGACGCCCCTGAAGTCACTGCATATCTCTACTTCATAAAAAAAATTAGTTACAAACTCATATAAGTCTTCATACTTTAAACGATCTGACTAGATGTGATGTCCTCTTATCTATCATTGTAATTATTTTTGGTTATGGCATGAGCACAGGGCATGCTTGGCTCATTTGTATAAATCAAGTTCATTTTTTTTCCACAGGGTTGTTTGTTCATATGTAAACCTCTCCTTATTCCTCCATGGGTAGTCCTTACCCCTTGAAACCTTTTTTCTCTCTCTACAACACAATACATGTGTACAAAGCAAAAGAAACATTGATGTATTCCGTCTATACATATTCTCCTAACCTTACAAATCAAGGGGCATATGTTATCACTTAAAAATATCTCATAGAGATATACAAGTGATCATTAGAAGAGTCATCAATTCAATACATGAAGGCATATGTTCATGGAATTAAAACACCACCTTCAACAGAACAAAAAAAATATACAAAGTAGTTTGTTTTTACATCTGTGTGGCTTAAGAAAACCAAATTTAGCATAATGTGTGCACAGTAGTGCAACTATCAACTCGAAAATCATGAGGACCAACAAAATTGTATTTTCACCAACTTTTTGGTGCATTTATGACCAAAACTCCCATCAATTATTACTCTTAGCGAAGGACCAAGAGGCCTCGAGCCCATAATCATTGAAGACTAGTACAACCAATCGGTTTATGTCTATTGAAAAATGGGAAGCCACACACAAGTGGCCTCCCATTTCACATTGAAACCCATTTTTACCAAGCTTGTTAGAGGCCTATAAATGGAAGCCATTAGCATGCAAGAAATAAGAGAAGTCTAACTAATGTTATGTTGGTTTCATGAGTATTGAGAATCCTCTTTTCTCACCAACTCAATCATACTTTCATAACCATCATTGCTTAACGTATTGAACGTCTCATCCATTGAGAATTTTTGTACACCTATTTTCACCATTTCATTCTTGAGAGAGAAAGGTTCTTGAAGGTAAAAAAAGGACCCATCCCAAAGAGTAAGAAGGGAGCTCATATACTCACCAATTTCCCTATGGTGTTGTACTCAAACTATTTCCATTGGTATAACATATCTCACCTTGTTTTACTCTTGCTCTTCCATTTCATGCTATTATTTTTTTATTGTGTTTATATTATTTCTTTTATGGTGTTCCACTAACACTTACAATTGACTATTGTGATAGTCAAGCCTAGGATAATACTAAAATTGTCTTTCGTGCACACCCAAGTGGAAAAAAGGAAGAAACAAAAAGTGGTAGAAGAAGTTGTATTTTTATTCAAATTAAATAAATTATAACTTTAATTAAAAACAACAATAAATATACGTGTGTTGTAAAATAGGTTTTTTGGGGGAAGATAATAATAAATTGAGTACTCACTTTATTGAAAACTGTTAAATAAATAATTTTTTTTAATTTTCTAATGTTAAAAATAAATGAATTATTGAATAAATAAATAAATTGTGACTTATAGTATGAGGGGTTATCTCAATAATTGTGTTAATATTATTATTTTCATATGCTCGAATCCCGCCAATAAGTGTCATGTTCAAATGTTCTCGGTAACCAACAACCTATAGGTTTACTAGGGATGTTATCCACTAATATGAGGAAAACATAAATAATTGTAACCTGAATAAAATCTAATTATAAACATGTTTTTATAATTTCAAATGTAGTTGTGTATGACATAAAAACTAATCATAAAAACGTATGCGCTTTTCCAGACAAATTTCTAAGTGTTAAAAATTATAACCTAAATTTTTTGACCTAATGACCATTTTTTGGGAACCCATATAAATTACAACCTTCCTTGCCCATGATTCCTTTTTATTTTTTTCTTCAAGGTAACAACTTCGAGGGAAAACGCTCAGGTACTTCCCCACATTTCTAGGATGTTACATAGGGTAAACCCTATATTCTTTTTTTGTACAATGCCAAGTTAACAACAGGGCTCAAAGTCGTTATAACAATTTACTCATTATGAGCTCAACGTGTCATTATGAGTTGTTCCATACATAGTGCTTATACTTTCACTACTAAATGTTCAATGTTCTATTGAATTTTTCCAAGGTTCTTTAATTTTTTGTGGTTTTGTAAACATTTCTCATGGTTCTGTAAATATTACTCGTGGTTCCATCAACATTATTCATGGTTCCTTAATTGCTCATGCTTTTTTTCACAATGGGCATTGTTCCATCGCATTGTTGCTCATGGTTTTAAAAGAGTGGCACATGTCTTCCCACCACCAAATGTTCACAATTTCATGAATGTACTTTAATGTCCCTTAAATATTCATCATTCTATATGCATTTCTTATGGTTCCACATTCCATAAATAATGCTCACAGTTCCACCAACTTTTTTCAAGAATCGTTAATTGCTTATGGTTTTGTAAACATTGCTAATGGTTCCATCGGTGTTTTCTATGGTTTTTTAAATAGTACTCATGGGCCCATTAGCATTGTTGGGCTATGGACATTATCTGTGTTCATAAATTTATACACCCAATTTAGGGAATTGTCAGCATTAAAATTCGAACAGTAAGCATTGTTTATGAAACCAATGAGGATGGTGGAACCATGAAAAGTTATTTGAACCACAACATGTGTGTGGAACTAAGTGCATAACTCAAGTTTTCCAAACCATGTGTGTCAATAAAGGAACCATGAACAACACTAGTAGAAGTGTGACCATTGTTTGTTGGATTACTGAGAGCGGGGGTGAATCAGTAGTAGAGAAATTTAATCATTTTTAACCATATAATGAAAGTGTTATATCAATGTAGAATTATCATCTAATAATTGTAGAGTAAATAAACAATGAAAAAAATGAGCGATCATACAAATACACAGTACACCAGTGTTTTTACGTGGAAACCCAAAGAGGGAAAAAACCATGGAATGTTTTTTCTTATATGTCTTTAAGAATTACATTCATTGGAAGAACCAACTTCCTTTGTTTTCCAGCTGCAACTAGAAGGAGGCTCCAAACCCCTATTTTCTCATGCTACAACCTAAGGGAAGCTCCAACTCCCCAATTCTCTAGATACAAACAGAAGGAGGCTACAACCCCATATGTTCTCCGACTACAACTAGAAGGTGGCTACAACCACTTGTCCTTGCCCCGTCCAACCACCCAAATGTAGAAGTAGAATGATGGAAACACTGTCACACTATCACTATGAGATATACCACTATAAACCTATACCAATCAACCTGTAACAACCTATACCAATAACCTGTGCCAATAAGTACCATACATCAACATGTACCTCAACTTGTACCATAAACAAATGCATCAACCATGCACCAAACCTGTACAAATAACATGTTACAATAATCTATCCAAACAACCTGTAATCAACCTATACCATAAAAAAGTGCACCAACCATGCATCAACCTATACCATCAACAAGTGAATCAACCATGCACCAAATATGTACAAATCATGCATCAAATACACATAAACTATGACTCATCAATATGTACCAACATCATCAACTATGCACCTCATGTATGTGTCAACTCATCAACTACTTGTCTCAACCATGTACCCAACATGTACATCAACCAAAATCCCTCATCAATTTCATCATCCAAATCTTATTTGTAACTATGTAATATACTTGGTGTATACGATCACAAACCTACAAACCTTCCTTAACTTTAACAACAAGAGACTAGCATTTTCATCAAACTTTACTTTAGTCTCACATGACAAATTTTGGATTAGTCAACAACCCTACCTTGAAATAATCATAACTATGTACCTCTAATGAATAAAGATCTGAAAATAGTACACAATGTTATTCATTGTCTTTTATGCAATTCCTCTAGGTTTCACTACTCAGAACCTCTTAGGAAAGGATTTATAGCAAAAATGGCATACCTTGTTGAATTCCAGATTATTCTAGAGAGCGAACTTGTAGAGTGTGTCCCTCATGGAATATTTGTTGTATGGATATGAAAATGGTAAACATAATACTAAAGACTGTACTCTAACCAATACATTTTTTCTTACTAAATTTGGATCTGTTATGAAGAAATTATGGCGTTTTTACCTGAAACACCTATTTTAGACTAGTTTCAGAACTAGCCACAAACCCAATTTCCACGGAGTGTAACTCCAAAAATACAACGACCTACAAGCTGAAATTTTTATCACAAACACATGGATATGTTTCCTCAACGATCTCTCATTCTCATATTCTAAATCATTCTAGAAAGCAATTTATTACGAAAATGGTGAGATGACATGTAAATAACATGCCTTAGAAAGCATCATCAAAAAAAATTATCCTCCCTTGACTTCTGGCCTTCTTTACTTCACCTTCCCTCTAAAATTTGACTTAGATATCCTTTAGTACCATAGTCAGTTGTAGATATTCAACATTCTCAAGTGTGATTAAAATGAGAGAGATTTTCCTCTTATTTATACTTTCATGTAGCTTCTTCAAGGGGTTACCTTTTAACCATCTTAACCCACTTTCCTTATTTTAGGGTTAACCCACTTCTAACCACTTGTCCACTTAGTAATTTCTTCATTAAATTTATTATTTAAATAATTTATTTTTTATTCACTTTGACTTATAGTACACTCATCACTTCACTTTATTATTTACCTTCTAAAATCTCTTAAACCACTTTCCTTATTTTATGGCTAACCCACTTCTAACCACTTGTCCACTTAGTAATTTATCCATTAACTTTATTATTTAAATAATTTATTTTGTATCCACTTTGACTTATAGTACATTCATCACTTCACTTTATTATTTAAATAATTTCTTCTTTGCAACCATTTTGACTACTTTGACCTTTTGGGGATTCTAGATGACTCGTGAGGGTTCTCCAACTTCACATGGCCATAACTCTCTAACCGTGAGGAGTTATGTGATGTTCCACATACCATCGGAAAGGGAATGGTATGTACTATCCATACATAATAGTATTTACCTTCAAATATATTAAAACTCATACCATTATACATCAAACAAACTTGGGTATATTACCCAAACCTTTGTGCTACTGAAATTCTCTATTGAACTTTCTTCAAGGGTTGACATCAATGACAACCAACCCAAATAATCAACAATATCCCCCTTTGTCATTGATGGAAACACTCTGATGCAATACTGAAGTCATATCACTCATGCTCCCCCTGTGACCATCAATCCCCTTGGAACCATGCCTCTATGATCTTTCTCCAAGCATTTACCTTTGCATTTGATAAATCTCTCCCCCTTTTTCGTCAATGGAAAAGGTATCTTTCCATCCGGGGTTGCTCCCCCTAACTATAATTCTTTGGGGATACTCCCCATGACTGAATTCTTCATGAAACTGATCCCCCAACATGAACTGTCCTATTTATGGTGCTTCCTCGTGTAAATCTAAGACATATAAGATAAGCATTCAAAAGCATTCATTTTGGAGTAGAAATTACTCTGAGTCTCTGGTAAAAATACTCAAAGGATTCCCTTGGAAGAGGTTTTGTAAATATGTTTGCCACTTGTTCTTTTGTGCCCACATATTCAACTATGATGTTCTTCTCTGCAACATGTTTCTATAGAAAGTGATACTTTATTGGAATGTTCTTCACCTTGTAGTGCATCATCGGGTTCTTTGAGATATTGATGGCACTTGTATTATCACAATAGATTGGAATGGGCTCATCATACTCAACCTGTATATATGTCAAAGTTTGTTTCATCCATAGAACATGAGTACAACATCATGTTGCTGTAATATACTCTGTTTTGGTTGTAGATAAAGATATTGATGATTGGTTCTTGCTTAGCCAAGATACTAAATACTCACCCAAGTAGAGCATTGCTCCACTGGTGCTTCGTCATTCATCAATGCAACCTACCCAATATGCATATGTGTAGGCAATAAGTGATAGACCCTTTCCTTTTGGATACCATAATCTAAACTCTTATGTTCCCTCCTTTGAGATATTTGAAAATCCTCTTCACTGCTAATACATGTGATTCCTTTGGTGCTGCTTGAAATCGTGCCACCTATCCAACTACATTCATCACATATAGTTTGGATGTTGTCACATATAGTAAGATACCAATCACTAACAAATCAAATTCATTCTACATATCTTTTGCAAATTTTTGGCTTAACCTGTCATCAGTACTTCCAAAAATAATATCATCGATATAAACTTCAATTAATAAAATACCATCTTGAGTTACCTTGATGTAGAGGTTGTTGTCTACACTTCCTTTTCTAAACCCTGCCTATTGTAAATATTTATCCGCTCTAGAGTACCATGCTCTAGGAACCAGTTGTTCAATGTAGACTTCTTCTTCAAGTTCATCATTCATATGATTTGATTTCATGCCCATATATGTCCATATTGTTAAAGACTCTGCTACACAATTGTCCATAATTTTGACTCATATGTCACTATACTATCATGAAGTACTACTACAACCGATTAATCTATCATATTGTACTTCTTATAACCGAATGCACTGAATCTGTCTACTCAAATTATGCAAGTTTCTCAAAGGATGGTTCTCTAGTCTGTCTCAGCTACCGCATAGACTCCCCCTGTCTATTATTCATATTATCTGGGAGTCTCTAAGTTGGATGGCTCAAAACAATTCCTTCTCTGATGTGTATTCATCATCATCTTCATTGGTAGAGTCATCATCTCTCTGAGCTCTGACTTCTTTCCTTATGTCTACGGATTCATATTTCACTACAATGCATGAAAGTGTAATCTCTTGAGCATGTTCCTTATTTATATGTCATTTTCTTTCAGTTATTTTCCAAACCTTTCTGTATCTGACATTTTTCATTTTCTCTGTATAATTTTATTCATCTCGTTTTATTGTCAATCTTGCGATCTATGGGACCTGGTCTTTATTCACCTATTCTTTGTGTTTTCTTATCCACACTTTCTTATATCTGATATCATTGTTCTCTTTCATGGAAGTATCGATCATGATTCTACAATCACTAGTTATGTGTCCATAGTTATGACATTTGTAACATTCAATGTTACATGGGACCACATAGGAACTTCTTTCTTGAACATTTCTTTTATAATCCCTGCAGTCTACATCCTTATGTCCAAAATTAGAACAATAAAAACAATGACCATAAAATAAATTTGCATACCTGGGAGTGAATGATCTTCTTTGTGGTGTAGTCCTTCTGAATTTTTGCCTTGACTAATCATGATCATCATTGATGCTTCTTTGTGTCTTGAACATTGATGGTCTTCTTGAAGATGTATCTTCAATAATTTTCTTAGATTCTGGTTGACCATGATTCCTTATTTTGAGTACTTCTGCATAACTCTTTCTATTTTCTTCATTCTTCTTTTATAGCAACCTAGAGTGCTTCTCTTCATTCTCTATAACTGATGTGGATGTTTATGTCTCTTCGATATTCTTGTTGAGATTTACGATTTTACTTCTCAATGTGACCATTGTTTCTTCAAGATTCTCAACCTCTTCTTGTTTCTTCATTATTTGATACTTCATGACTTCTTCTGTTATTTTCGCTTCTTCAAACTGATTTTTTAATGTGATTATTTATTTTTCAAGTCCTTTCTCTTCTTGACCAAACTCTACCTCAAGCTAGTTTAGATCATTAGTTCTTTCCTTAAGATGAGTTGTCAATATATTCTCTCTAATTTATGCTTCTTCCTTCTATGTTGTTATGTTGGCTTCCTAATACTTCTTTTGATATTCAATATTTTCTTTAATCTTTCTGTCTTCTTCTAGCTAAGTTCTTAAGTTATTGATGACCTGTTGGGCTTCTTCAAAAATGCGAACACTTTCCTTTTGTTTCGTCAATTCTTTATTGAGTGACTTGTTTTCTTCTCTTAGTTCATCTAAAGCACTAATCAATATTGCTTCATAATTGTCTTCCTTTTCAATTATTTTTTGTCTCATTTCCTTCATGGAATTTTATTTCAAGATGTACTCGGTTTTCACAATTAAAGAAAAACAACATATCTTTGGTGATCATGTGCTCTTCATCTTTTGAATCTATTTGACATGGTGAACTTAATTCTTCTTGATTTGTATCTGCATCTGTGTTTTCTGAATATGCGATGGGTGAAGAATATATGTCATGTAACTTATCCCAAAGTTCTTTGGCTGGTGAACATTTACCAACATTTTCTCTTACCGGATTAGTTAATCCTTCCTAGATGAAATCCATTGCTATTTTTTTATTCTTCTTCAATTCCTTCTTGGTTGCAGTCTTTGCCCTTTTTGAATTATCATATCTTGTAACGACTGATAGCCAAATATAATACCCCTGTGCCTGTAAAAATAATTTCATCCTTCCACTCCACATCTCATACTTTAAATCATTTTTACCATTGAACAGTGGTACTCCATTCTCAAAATAATCCATGATCTCCTTCCAGTGGTTAAACTATTTCCTGAAGGAACCTACTCTAATACCAATTGTTGGATTACTGAGAGGGGGGGTGAATCAGTAATAGATAAATTTAATCATTTTTAACCATATAATGCAAGTGTTATATCAATGTATCATTATCATCCAATAATTGCAGAGTAAATAAACAATGAACAAATGAGAAAATATACGCATACACAGTACACCAGTGTTTTTACGTGGAAACCCAAAGCGGGAGAAAACCACAGAATGTGTTTTCTTATATGTCTTTAAGAATTACATTCATTGGAAGCACCAACATCCTTTGTTTTCCAGCTGCAACTGGAAGGAGGCTCCAACCCCCTAGTTTCTCAGGCTACAACCTGAGGGAAGATCAAACTCCCCAATTCTCTGGCTACAACAAGAAGGAGGCTGCAACCCCCTATATTCTTCGGCGACAACCGGAAGGTGTCTACAACCACCTGTCCTTGCCTTGTCCAACCACCTTGACGTAGAAGTAGAATGATGAAACCATTTTCACACTATCACTGCGAGATATACCATTGTAAACCTGTACCAATCAACTTGTATTAAACCTATAAAAACCTGTACCAATAACATGTGCCAACATGTACCATAAATCAACCTGTACCTCAACCTGTACCTCAACCTGTACCATAAAAAAATGAATCAACCATGCACCAAACCTATACAAATAACATGTCACAATAACCTGTCCAAACAACCTGTAATCAACATGTACCATAAACAAGTGCATCAACCATGCACCAAACTGTACCTCAACTTGTACCATCAACTAGTGCATCAACCATGTACCAAATATGTACCAATAATGCATCAAATACACATAAACTATGACTCATCAAGATGTACCAACATCATCAACTATACACCTCATGTATGTGCCAACTCATCAACTACTTGTCTCATCCATGTACCCAACATGTACCTCAACCAAAATCCCTCATCAATTTCATCATCCAAATCTGATTTGTAACTTTGTAATAGACATGGTGTATATGATCGCATACCTACAAACCTTCCTTAGCTATAACAACAAGAGACTAGCATTTTCATCAAACTTTACTTTAGTCTCACATGACTAATTTTAGATTAGTCAACAACCCTAACTTGAAATAATCATAACTATGTACCTGTAATGAATAAATATATGAAAATATTAAACAATGCTCTTCATTGTCTTTAATGCAATTCCTCCAAGTTTCACTACTTGGGACCTCTCAGAAAAGGAGTTATAGTACAACTGTCATACCTTGTTGAATTCTAGCTTATTCTAGAGAGAAAACTTGTAGAGCGTGCCCCGCATGGAATATTTTTTGTATCGATATGAAAATGGTACACATAATACTATAGACTGTACTCTAACCAATACATTTTTTGTTACTAAATTTGGATCTGTTATGAATAAGTTATGAATTTTTTACCCGAAACATCTATTTTAGACTAGTTTCAGAACTAGCCACAAACCCTATTTTCCACGAAGTGTAACTCCAAAAATACAATGACCCACAATCTGAAATTTGTATCACAGACACTTAGATATGTTTCCTCAACGGCCTCCCAGTTTTGCATTTTGAATCATTCTAGAAAAAACGTTATTTCAAAAATGGTGAGATGACCTGTAAATAGCATACCTTAGAAAGCATCATCAAAAGAAGTTATCCTCCCTTGAATTCCGGCCTTGTTTAATTCACCTTCCCTCTGAAATTTAGCTTAGATATCCTTTGGTTGCCTCAGTCACTTGTAGATATTCAACATACTCAAGTTTGATTAAAATGAGAGAGTTTTTCCTCTTATTCATACTTTCATGTAGCTTCCTCAAGGGGTTACCTTTTAACCATCTTAACCCACTTTCCTTATTTTAGGATTAACCCACTTCTAACCACTTGTCCACTTAGTAATTTCTCCATTAACTTTATTATTTAAATAATTTATTTTGTATCCACTTTGAATTATAGTGCACTCATCACTTCACTTTATTATTTACCTTCTAAAATCTCTTAAACCACTTTCCTTATTTTAGGGCTAACCCACTTCTCCACTTAGTAATTTCTCCATTAACTTTATTATTTAAATAATTTATTTTGTATCCACTTTGACTTATAGTACACTCATCACTTTACTTTATTGTTTAAATAATTTCTTCTTTGCAACCAATTTGACTACTTTGACCTTTTGGGGCTTCTAGATGACTCATGAGGGTTCTCCAACTTCACATGGCCATAACTCTCTAACCGTGAGGAGTTATGTGACATCCCACATACCACCGGAAATGGCATGACATGTACTATCCATTCATAATAGTATTACCTTCAAATATATTAAAACTCATATCATTATACATCAAACAAACTTGGGTCCATTACCCAAACCTTTGTGCTACCGGAATTCGCTACCGGACTTTCTTCAAGGGTTGACATCAATGACAGCCAACCCAAATAATCAACATTGTTTACATAACCAATCAAGATGGTCAAACCACAAGAAATTATCGAAACCACGAAACATGTTAATAAAAGCATAAGCATTGTTTATGGAACCATGAACAATGTTTATGCTTATGGTTTTACTAGTATTATCAAAACCACTAAACATGTTACTAAAAACATAAGCATTGCTTATGGAACCATGAACAATGTTCATGCTTATGGTTTTACTAGTATATTTTTTTTGTTAAATTTAGTTTTTAGTATTGAGATATATTTTGAAATAAAATATTCATTTTTTTCAAAAAGCACTATTATTAATAATAATAATAATATCATTTTATCTTTTCATTAACAAATTTTGTTAAATTTATTTTTTATATTAAAATATATATTTTAAAGTTGAATATCAATTTTGAAAACCAATTTAAAATGATGATTTTTGTATAATCATTTAATTTGAATTTAAAAAAACTTATTTCTAATAATTATATAGAATTATTTTTTAAAACTTAAATTCTAATTTTTTAAATAGACTTTTAAACATGTGGAAATTAAATATAACATTGTACTTTTAAATGTTTCTATGAATATTTGTGCATTTATTATTAATTCTTCAAGAGAATAAGTGAGGAGTCCCATCAATGTTCGTAGTTTTTGAATAATGTGCATGTTTTCATGAATGTAAATAATACTTTTGGTACCACCCACATTGTTCTAATAATTGCTTATGGAACTACTGTGTGTGGTGGAAGTGCAAGAAATTAGCAAAACCACAATGTATGGTGGTGGAACCATCATTGTTTCTTAAGTTCATAAAACCATGCATATCGTTCAGGGAATTGTGAACAATGGGGATGGTTTTGTAAGTAACATGTATGGAACTAGTGAAGATGGTGGAAACATGAGCAGTTATTGAAATCATGACATGTGTGAATGGAACCAAGATCACAATGCTTTAGTTCACAAAAATATGGGTGTTTTTCAAGGAAATTTGAACAATGCCTATGGAAATGTGAGAAATGTATATGTTACCATGTGCATCATTATGAGCATTGTGAACACTATCATTGAAAATGTGAGCATTATTTGTGGAACTAGTGGTAATGGTGGAACCAAAACCAGTGGTTGTTTATACTTTGCCATTGGAAAGAGAACACGCACGGGAAATGAGTTTGTGGAGAACAATGATAGAAATAAGAGGCGAAACTCTAACACTGGTCGAGAGCAAGATTTGCCTAGTGCCAACTGTATTGTGTATCGCATATTGTGTCTTGGAAATGTGACCGAAAGCCTTATAGGAAAGGCTTAGGGAGATGCACTCATCTAAATTATAACAAGGCTTAGGGAGAAAATTTTCAAAGGTAAGGTAGATCAGCTTCTTGATTAAGTAGTTTTGGAGCACTCCAGGCTGGGACGAGAAGTTATGAATGACTAAATTCATGGGGAAAGAATAAAATCCAGATTCCATGGGTGGAAAGAAACTTCTTCCCTTCAATAATGTTTATGTTATTGCATATACAAATTAGTTTTTGGTTGTTCAATCATTTTTTTTCAATCTTAGTAATCTTGTTGATATGTAGATATGTAATGTAATGTTGCTTCAATCTTAAAATTTTTGTTGATATGTAATGTTGTTTAAATCTTAGTAATGTTGTTCAATCATTTTTGTTTCAATATTAGTAATTATTTTTAAACTAAGTGTGTTAATCAACATCGAAAAAAGAAGAGATGTTAATAAGTGTGTTAATCAACATAGGAAAAAGATGAGATGTGTAATATTTGATGGGAATTTAAAATGTTTTAAGTTGATTTGTCCCATATAACTAGCATGCCTCTATTGATTAGTCCAATATAAAGTAGAAGTATGTATAAAAATACAATTCAAAGAATATAAATTTGATAAAAAAAAGTTTATCATATAGTAATTTAAACACACCACCTATAACTTGATTGTACATTTGGGTAATGAGGAGTGGCTTCATAGTTGATCACTTGAATGTACAATCATGTTAAATTTTAAATAGCATAATATAATAGGTATTAAATACGAATTCATGTAATATTCACAGCAAAACTTAATGGAATGGATTTCTAAATCTCATTTTCCAAATTAGTTGTCATCTTATACAATTTTTCAAAATTTGAATCAATGCAAGTAAAGAAAGAAAGATTGACATTCTCGATTCACACATCCTCCTTGTCAATGGAAAAATCTATGACTATCCCTTAACTCACCTCTCGTGCCTTTCAAATCCTAGGTAGACTTCACACACCTTTTAGGCAGGGAGGACGCCCATGTTCCAATCTTTCCCACACTCTCTTCCTATTGATTCTCAACTTCATCCTAGCCAATTTATGATCCCCATTGTCCAACCAAACTTTCAAGTCCAGGTGCAACAAATTCTTGTAGTTTTCACAGTTCAGGATTTCCATCACTTCTAAGAACCCATTTCTAACCAAAGTCACATCACAACCAGAGTGGGAAAATTCAAAGTTATATTTTCCTCCATATGTTCTTCGTACTTGCATGGATGCATTAATACATATGGCATTGTATTTACATGAGCACATTAGCAAGGTTTTATGCATGGGAGAATGGAGATATGAGGATAGCTCCATTTTCCCATGCATAGATTCGCAAAAGCTAATGTGACATAGTAACAAAATCTCCACTCTCTAATTCACATAAATTAGCTTCATTGAAAAGTTCTTTCAAATTGGATCTTATGTAAATATTGGCACCGTAGGTGCACACATCAAAGAAATTTGTGTTATCAGTGAAGAGTTCCAAATAGTAATGTTTTTAATGTTTTTTTGAAATATTATTAACTATCTTATGCATCTGAAGACGTTTCTCTTAAAAAAATTTAAACAAATTTTGTTCACATCTAAGTGGGGCTATGCAAGAGACTTTAAAAAACAAAAATACAATATTATCTATTAGTTTTTTACAACTATAGAACAAACAAGGTAGTTGATGGCCCAAAAAATGTTGTGGATTTTTGGAAATTATTGATAGTTCTTCCCCTCTTTACTATAACAACTCTCGTAGCTCCATCGGTAGGAACACTCAAGTCCTTGTAAATAATTTATTAAGTATATGCTTTGCACATTGATGACTACCCATATTATAGGTCATAATTCATCCCTTTGCATCAAAATATTTTATACATGCACAATCTATACACTCCCCAATGGACAATAGAATTGATTAAAATTGTTAAGCAACTCAATATATAGCATAGGATAAGACAATATGGTATGGTGGACAAAAAAATAGTCTAACAAAATAGAAACAACGTTGTGTATTTATACCTCATCAATTGAGAATATAATATGAGTTTTGAAGATGAAAGTGTGGGTGAAATTAATGAGAACTTCCATAGCCTAAGGAGGATCCACCTACATCTCTTCCATAACTAGTACTTACTTTTCCCCATGCTACCAAGATTTCTTTGAATCTCAAACATTGAATTGAAATGTGTAAGAATAAATGAATCTAAAATTATGAAGGGCATATAATGACCAAAACAATATCATACCTCTGCAAACGTTGACTTTACTGGTAATTTTGTGAGACAATATACACCCTTCACCATTAACATTGAAAGTATGTACCATCGTCGAGCATTATCCACTCTAAATAGAAGTTTTTTCTATCAAGGTGAAAAATACCGTTGAGCTGACACACACACACACACACACACACACACACACACGATTTCAAATTGGTTTGTGAATATAAAATTAAAATACATTGGTGTGTTTCAATCGTAAATGTTCCTCTCAGTGTGAACCTTAAATATGCTAGAGCATTCATCCATATAGCATGGCCACATTTCCATAGGCTCATGTACCATATGGTATGGGAAGATGATTATATATATAACATGGGGGCATCGGTGGGCATACATGAAGTTCACCGTAAGTGGAGGAGTCATTCATCTTTGGAAAAGGACTATCCATTTCTAACAGAGGATAGGCTTGCCTTAAAGATGAGTCTATTTCGTCAAGGGATGGAATTTGATGGGAAAATTGTCAAAACCATCAAATTTTATGGTTTATTCCATTTTCAAGTTCCAATCCATAAATATTTTACCTAAATCCTGAAAAATCTCTCTTCCCAATTTTCTTAAGTGATCATGCATATGCATGACATTTTAACTATCTACCTCCACAAGGCACTTATTCTGTAGATTTTGAAACCTCATAGAGCCTTTATAGCCTAGTTGGTTCTATAATATTATGGTTTTATACCTCTCTTCCCATGTGAAAAAATAAGTTATATGTAGGAATAGCTATTGGCCCTCTCTAATGAGTGAATCACAACTAATTTTAAGCTTTTGTTGTAGCTTGGTGGGAAGTATATGATAAATATTATTTTGTTGGTATTCCTAGTATTACTTCTGGTCATTTCCATAAAGAAGTGTCCCAAACACTTTTAAATATAAAGGAAATTCATAAATAAACCCTAAATAATGATCTATGAGAGATTTGAATCTTGTAAGTGCATGGGGCTAGAAGAAAGAATGGAAGAGAAAAATTTCTCTAAAAGTTTTTGTATTAAGGTCAATTAACTTACAAATTGAATACTCTTGCACTCTTGACCTTACATAGATATCCTTGTCATGGGATGTAATCAAAATTAACCAAATTAGGGGAAAGGACACCTTTCACATTAATTAAAAGGTTCATCTAGTTGATCCACATGCTCTACATCTAAGACTAGTAATCCCTAAGAAAATGATGAGAAAGGATTTATAAGAATATTTATACCATTATTAGTGATGATTATTGGGTCATCTAAACTAGTCATGCTCTTTAAAAGATTTCTTTGCAAAACATGCAAAGAACCTTTAGCTGCATTTTCTCTAAAATCCATTAAAAGGGGGATTTAAGGTAATATGAGTTATTTTGATTGAAGAGTTATTTTGCTCTAGTTTTTTCTTTCCACTACTACATATGGGTAGAAAAACTGATTTTGTACTCTGACAATACGAATAAATCAATCGTACTGTCGGATTTTACTTGCATTTTTTTGTATTTTTTTTTTAAAGTCCCAACATTCATTGACTATCCGACGCAAGAGACTATTGTCGAATATCCGACGACCGACCAAGTCAAAGATTATTGGATATTCGACGATTGACAAGGTCAATGATGTATGTATCGATGTTTAACGAAGTAAATATTTTTGTTCGTTAAGCAACGTCTCTCAAGTAAACATTTGTCTGAAGTCTGAAAAAAAAGTGCGATAATTAAAAAAGTTTGAAATATTAAAGCCGTTCAATGTTGTTTCTATACTAGTGATGGTTTGCAGAGGTTATAAGGGATATTTTTAGGTCAGAATACAAAAAAAATATTTGCAGAGTTTCTAATTTTTGCAGAGTTGCTAATTCCTCTTTCCAAGTTCATATATTTGCAGATTTGCTAATTTTGAAATTGTTTCCAAGTTCATATAATTTTGACGGCACTCTAGGGCATTGCCCAAGAGTAATTAGCAACTATGCTCCAATATTTGCAGAGTTGCTAATTTTTGTTTTGATATTGATACCGAAAATATGTTTGAGAATTATTTGCAGAGTTGTTAATTCCTTTTTTGATATTGGTAATTGTTTCCTTTTTAAAAGTTTTGAAGATCAGTTCCAATTCCTAGTAACGTCGTCATGTTTTTTTTTTAATCACTAATGGAAAGTGGAAATTCCACACTAGTTGAATGTCGTATTTGTTAGGAAGAGGAATATAAACAAAATATGGATATTCCATGTTCCTGTTTTGGCACCTTGAAGGTACAGGGTTGAGGGGGATAGATAAGGGTGGTTTATATTTTTTCAAGGTTGAGGGGGGATAGATAAGAATATGACATAATGATGAAGGAAAAATAAGAATAGTTTGTTTTTGCTTGTTATGACTATATATATGAATATGATTCACCATATGCTATTGTTCAATACGGGAGTTAATATTGGCTATATTGACAAGTGTCGACGCTTTGTTTGAGAAGTATTTTTCATAGTTGTTAATTCCTCTGTTGATTTTGGTACCGATGCTCTATTTGAGAAGTATTTTGCAGAGTTTCTAGTTCCTTTTTAAAAACATTGAAGATCGATTCTAGTTCCTAGTAATGTCATCATTTTTTTTTAAATAGAAATCACTAATGGAAAGTGGAGATGTCACACTAGTTGAATGTCATACTTGTTAGGAAGAGGAAAATAACATAAATATAACAAAGCGTCTCTCTTTCTACATGTCAAGAGAAGATAGCATTTTTCCTATATGTTTTCAACATATTCATAGACATCTTGATAAATTGCACAAGCTTCATCATTGATTTTTTGTCTTTGTTTCTCGCTCTCACCTAAGTTGTCTTTCTCTTTTTTGTCTTTATTTTCCTATATTTTATTTGTAAACATTTGTATCATTTTAATATTTTTTATATACACTAATATTACTTGATGTTTTGTAATTATAAAGGAACGACACCCTAGGGAATTTCCCATGGAGGAAGATATGGTTGTACAAGCATTTGTTTAGGAACATGGAGAGAATATTGAAGATCAATTTAATGATCCTATGGAAGAAGATGATGATGCTAATACCATAGTTGAAGAATATGGGACAAATTTATTGATCTTGGAAAAATTTAATAATGTTGGAATGGACTATGATGAAAACCATCTAGATGGTGTTTTTGATATACATATACTTAAGAAGGAAAGTCAACCTCTTTATGAAGGCTCCAAAACAATTCTTCTCTATGTTATATTGTTGTTGGTTGAACTTAAAGGTTATAAATGGATTTTCAAACATGTGTGTCACAAAGCTGCTAAGGTATGTAATATATTAATTTGTCACACTTAGTACATGATGATAAGATTTTATTTCTTCCTCTATTTTTATTGTTAGTTGATCATCTGTAAAATTTGGATGCAATATTTATGATTAATATTATTTATATTAACTAGTATTGATTTTTTATGTTGTAGATTGTTAGGTGAATTTTTGTTACCATCGACAAATGTTTTATGCCACAAATATCAAGATTGACATGAAATTATGAAAGATATTGGAATGGAGTATCAAGTTATTCATGAATGTCTAGATGATCATATTCTATATTATTGAGAACATGTGTTGAAAGAAGAATGCCTGGAATATCAAATCAGTAGATACTGAACCGATCAAGTAACAAAAGAGGTGTCTTGCAAGGTTCTTCGTTATATTCCCATAATTCCACATTTGGCGATTGTTTAGGTGAAAAAGCATAACACAGTTTATGGATTACCATGCAAAGAACATAAGTAAAGATGGTGTTCTTCGAATGTTTGTGGATGGATATGCATTTAAGACGATAGAGGAAATATGGCCATATTTTAAAGATGAGCCTCATAATATTAGGATTTCATTGGAAGCTGACAATGTCAATCCATTTGGAGAGATCATATATACTTACTCAGTGTGGCATGCTTTTGTTATCAACAATAACATTCCTCCATGGATGAAAATAAAGAGGGAGCACATAATGTAGGCAATGGTTGTTCCAGGTATTTGTTTAGAATATGTTTTCTTAACACAGTAACATCTCATTTGTCTTGTTTGTTTCATAATTATGTCTTATATTTTTTTGTTTAGTCATATGTGTTCAATTATGTCTTATAATTATGTTTGATTTTTTTTTTATTTACTCATATATGTAGTAATTATGTATTGTATGTTCAATAAATTAGGTAAGTACCAAGTCAAAGATATGAATGTATATATTGAGCCTCTTATCGACGAGTTACTAGAGTTATGGAAGGGAATCACTATGTATGATATCTCTAGACCGGTAGGTGCACAAAGGGAATTTAAATTCCATGCAATGATTGTATGGAAAATTCGTGATGCCTCGGGACTAACACACGTATGTGGTATGTTATAATGTTACACTGCACTTTAATAGCATTTCATTTTATGAATTTCATATCATGCATATTTTTTATATAATCCCTTCATTAAACATACTTCAAATAACTGATATAAAATTTAATCCATCTCTTGCAAGTCTTAAAACAAAGGGTAAATTTACATGTCCAATTTGTGGTCCTAAGATTAAATCTCGTCGTTCAAGAATTTTAGGAAAGGAGTTGTTTAATGAATATATATGCACTTCCTATCTAAGAACCATAGGTATCGAAGTACCGAGAAACATATTTTCAATGGGAAAGAAGAGACTAGAATAAAACTAGGGAGAATGCCACCTTGTCTATAGTAGTTGCAATATAATATATATCGTCAAGGAATACTGAATCAAATCATCTATGTATCATACATGAAATGTTTGGAATATTTATATTTTTATTGCATTTTGTTGATTGTACTAATTGACAAGTATTGTTGTAATATCTTTAATTTATATGATTCACCTTGAAGGTCATCATGAATGCATTAATAATGAGCCGCTTCCACAAGGTATGGAAATTTACCCCATACAATTTAGTAGGATCCTCTACTATGAGCACCTAGAAATTGTTCATTTGTTTGATACAATGCACATCGAGAAGAATTTAACATAAATGTTATGGTGAATCATAGATGGAAGGAGTGACAAAGAAAAAATTGCCAAGATTTGTAATTACATTAAGGAGGCCAATCATGCAATGAAAAGTGTGATTCATTCAAATAGTGATGCAGATGTCCAAAATATAAGCACCCTTCCATGGTTATTGATAGAGAAGCAAAGCAAGGATGTAAAAGAGGTTATTGAAAAAATTCAAATTCCCACTGAATTTTCTTCAAACATAAAGAATATCCTCACAAAGAAAGGTTAATTAGGTGGGGTAAAAACTCATCATTGGCATACCTTGATTAAGGTAATTATTTTGGTGTATATATTACTATATTGTTGAAACATCTTGTTACTGTTATTTTTTCTACTAATTTGGGAATAAAGAATTATTCATTTTGTATTTTACAGTATGTTCTACCTTTATCTCTCCCGGAAAAATTTGACAACAATGTCAAACAAATTATATATGATCTTGGAAAATACATGAGGTAAGTGGAGATTTATATGCAAAGTGTAATTTATTCAATTCGTTGTACAACTTATATTTGACTACATGTGTTTTACTTGTAATGTAGTACTATATACCTTTTTGTTGAAACCTGTGATTTGCTTGCATCATTTGTAGATGGTTTTCATATAAATAAATCTATAAAGAAGATATAATGTATTGGAGGTTACAAATTCCTTGTCTAATGTGTGAAATGCAAAAGTATCTACCTCCAACATTTTTCAATGCAAACGAACACTACCTCGTACACCAAGTTGAGGATATTGAAAAGTGTGGACCAGTACACACAAGATCAATGTGTATGGTTGAGAGGCACTTGGAATCATTGAAGGCTTTGGTTAGACAAAGAACATGTCTTGAGGGTTCTATGGTAGAGGGATATATGGTATATAAAACCAGGGTTTATATTACTCAATATCTTCCTAAAATAGTTGCAAGTATTAATGTGGATCGCATTTGGGATGTTGACTCCATCAACAAATTTGAAGGGAAACACCTATTAGGGAAAGGTAGAATGAGGAAAGTGACATGTAAGTAGATGGTGGGGATTTATAGTACATTTGAAATTTTGTTTTTATGTATATCGTACTTATTTAATTTCTAGTCTTCTTGCATAATCCATTATTATGAAGGCATACCACGGTAACTGATTATATATGAATTGTTTTATTTTAATGCAACTGATTGAGAGTGGGATACAATACATTTATATATTGAAAACAATCTTGATTGGATGAAGGTATGGATTGAATGATGTATACAATATAATAATGGTATTTTATCATGGTATGGTGTGGCTACATTGGTCAAAGAAGTTGAATGTAAAGGAGATGCCAATATTACACATAGGGAAATTGATTTAGCATATGGTTTAAAAGATAAATAGGTAAGCATATTCACACATACTATTTAGTGTTTGTGAATATTATATTGATGTATATGCGTGTTTTTTTCTTATAAATTTGCAGAATTTCCAAGTATAAATATTTTTACCAATTGACAATGCATTGTTGATGTGTCTGTCATATTTCATTTGAAACACCACAAGGCTATGTGGTGCAATGGCCACAAATTTCGCATCAAAATTTTGGATGAAAAGATGAAATTTTTTTATAGTGGGATAGTTGTAGTATTTCACGTTACTGATGTTTCCTCTAGAAGTGACAGACATCCAGAAATATCTGAAAACCAATATTGTGGGTTTTTGGATGATATACTTGAGTGTGACTTTAAATCTTTCAAATTAGTTTTGTTTGACGTCAAATGGTACATGCTACGAATGAATGAACGTGATCTTGATATAACTGTTAATCAACATACTAACGGATTTACCATGGTTAATACAAAGAATGTTGATCCAAGATCAGATCCCTATGTTCTTCCAAGCTAATGCAAACAGGTATTTTACTCAGAGGTTCCAGGTAGAGGGGGTTGGTCATATGTTGTTAGATATGATCCAAGAGGAAGGTCAAGAAAGTATAATGTAGTGTAAGAAGATGATATTGAAGAAGAAGATGAAGTAAAGGAGTAGTTAGTTCATGTGTCAGTCGAAGACGTTGTAGAAGTTAAAGGAGATGCTCTAGACAATGTTCTGGGTGAAGATGATATCGACAATGTTGTAGATAAAGAACTTGAAGAAGTTGAACCAAATGTAGGATACAATTTTCTTGATGATAATATAGACGATGATATGACTAGAAATGACAACATTGATGATGATGTTGATATGGCCAAATCGGATGATACAGATGTTGAGTTGGATGAAGAAGAATATTAATTATATCTAAATGTTGAAATGCAGGAGGTACATATTTATATGTTTTCAATTGATTAATTTGTTCTCTTTCATTTACCCTAAATTTTATATGAGGGTGGGGTTGGCGAGAATAATAGAGAAAACTTAATATGATGGTGAGGGTGGAGGGAATAATAGAGAAAATTGAATACTTAATATGAGGTTCGGGTGGGGGGAATAATAGAGAAAATGCACCCTCATATAATTTATTTTATCTATTACTCCCCCCACCCCCACCCTCACCCTCATAATAAGTTTTCTCTATTGTTCCCCCCACCCCCACCCTCATATATGAGGGTGAGGGTGGGGGTAGGGGGAATAATAGAGAAAAATTATTATGAGGGTGGGGGTGGGGGGAAGAATAGAGAAAACTTATTATATGAGGGTGGGGGTGGAGGGAATAATAGAGAAAAATTATGGTGGGTTGCGGGGAATAATAGAGAAAAATTATGGTGGGTTGCGGGGAATAATAGAGAAAACTTATTTGTGGGAACAATGAGTAAGTGATGAGCACTAACCATAGTTGCAACAAACCCAAATATACTCTATGTAAAACTTCTAAACCATCCAAAATACTATACCGCTAACAAAGACTAGAATTTGTGGAAGAATTTATAGAAAATGCATTCCACTAATTTTCATGAGAATCTTTCTTGTTGGCCAATATAAGTTGTTCACATTGAATACATCATACATAGAGGATATTGGACATTAATGAATGGGAATTCATTTTATCCCAAATTGAATTGATAGCAGGCAAGGGATTGAGACTAATTATACCCATTTTTTCTTACTTTCTCATCATTTTAGAACAACTACAATAGTTGCAACATTCATGTAACATAGAAACCCCAACATTATTATACTAAAAAGATCCAATTTTCACTAGTAATTTTTTAGTGAACTTGTTTTCTTGCTTGGGTACTCAACTAGCTCATAGATCCTCTTATGATCCCCAATCTAATGAGTAAACTAAGATTGTGAATAAATGTTGGAAAGATATATCTATTGTTTTTCATCCAATAAATAGTCATAATGGGTTAAATGGTTACCTTTGGAAAAATAGTGGACACTTTCTTTCATACATCATCCAAAATGTCTCCATTTATAGAACTATTTGGGTATCATCCTCCATCTATCACATTACCCTTGAAGGGGAAACTTAAGGTTTAAGTAGTGTAGGATCGCATCAATTACCAACAAGAGGTTCTCCAAATATTGAAAAACAACCTAGGTATAGAACACCACATGTTGAAAAAACAATCAAATCAATATTCTAGTGACAAGTAATTTGAAGGGAGGGATTGGGTATTTATGAGGATAAAACCATACAAATGGATCCACCTTGAGCAAAAAGAGGAGGAAAATAAATTATCACTCAAGTGTTATGGTCCTTATAAGTGTTGCAAAGAACTAACAATGTAGCTTATTAATTAGAGTTGCCTCCTTCACATGCACATTTGGTATCCCCATGTTTATTGTTTAAAGAAGGTAATCAGTTTCAAGATCACAATTTAGAGTATTTTTCTGAGATTGATGAAGAGATAAATATCATACTAGAACCTGAAACAATGATTGAAATACATATCAAACAAATATGGACCTGAGTAATTATTGACTACCTCATTAAGTGGAAGAACCTACCAATAGAAGATGTGACTTGGGAAGATGAATTCTTCATACAGAAGAATCCATAGTTAATCATCATTGAAAGAAGTGCATGTTTGAAGGGGAAGAGCATGTTAATCCCCTAACCATAACCCTCATTCATTCGCATTACATTAATTATTATTATACCAGTTTATTATTATTGTTTTCTAGCCCTTTGTCTCTTATATATACATCAAGGAAAATTGAAACTCATTTGAATGATAATTTTATCTTGTGCATTTGATATATTGTGATAGAAGGATTCCCACTCAAAGAGGCTTCACATTCATTCACTCTTTCACTTTATTTAGGCATGGTAGTATTTATTTTGGTCTTTTTTATGATTATTTGGTTGTCTAGTACACAACAATTTTAGTTAGGAAAACCTGGAACCCAATGGAGGAGCCCAGTCGGGAGGGATATGTAATAGGACTCTTTGATAGATAAGAATAATTAACCATGTGAACAATATCTACATTCATGACTAAGGAGCCAGACATAAGAATGTTTTTTTAAATATTTAGGCTTCCAAAAATCACATCTCAAAATAACAATTATGTTAGTACCAAGGGGTACCAACTACTATGATTGTGTTGATTTCATCACTTTTTCACATGTTGGTATAATATGGAAAGAATAAAAGCAATGCCTAGTGGAAATTGGACTATGATTTCAAGGATATGAATGTCAAAGCTAGTTTGGACAAGGAAATATTTATGTTAACCTGGGAAATTTTAGAATCATATTCGTTTTTGGCTAACAAATTGGATATAGTTCACACATAAGTGGATCAAATCCCACCCCAATGTCCTTCAATTAAAAGGGGTGGAAGGTGTAGGGGAGCTTATATTTGATCCTGAAGGACAAAAGGAATATAAATACTCATAAGGATTAGGCCATAAAACAAACAATCAAGCAGAGGTCTTGGCATCATTCAAATTCATGAAACTAATACCCGAAGACAAATATCAAAGCATCATAGTGATAGGTGATTCAAAACTGGTGATTAAAGTTCTAAGAGGCATCACTCATAAGACCAAAACCAACTTACAAGTCATATATAAAAGAACAATACTCGAGGGAATAAAATGTTGTCATGTGCAATATTTCCACATTCTATGACAGCAAAACCAGAAGGCAGACTAGTTGGCCAAGGAATCCAAATCACTGAAAAATGGGGACCTAAAGGATAACAAGATAATTACCATGTGTGTTATGCCTTAGCAATCTGGAAGAAAGGAACTTTGTAACAATTTCCCAACTTATCAAAGAAGAAACAATAAATATGATAAATGGGACAAATAAATATGCTTTTCAGAATATTAGCATGGGCGATTATGAGAAATTAAAAATATTTTGAGGGGAGTGATGTCACCCCCCCACTATCTCAACTCATACACCTGGCCACTACAACACAACATCAACATCAAGAACATGCCTCGCATAACCTCCAAGAGCTTCACACTCCATCTAGCAGATGAATCCTCATTCTCTCACGCAAGCATTTAATCAAAAAATTTGAAGTGCCTCCTCGCATGTGGGACTGGTCTTCCACCTGATATCATCATTATCACCGAAAAATCGTCTGCAACATTGCACACAATGGTTGAAAAAAGAAATCAATGCCAGCAACAATTAGTACACCTGCAGCACCAAAATCCATCAAAAGGCACAAAAACTGTACACTTGGTTCAAAAATTAATGTGTGTAAATTCACCATAGGGAGTGCACGCATAGTGCGCAAAATTTGCAGACTAACACAGCCCTCAGCGCGCATTGTGCGCAAGATGCATGACTATCTACGAGAAAATACATGCACTCCTCATGAACAACACATTTATGAATCTTGTTTGCCTCTCAACCACTTCTAGTCCGATCCCCAACACGATTTGACACTCAGATCTGAGCGAAATCTAGCTTGGAGATTGGTCAAGGGCTAGGAAGTGCCCTAAAAGTCCCCTTGTTCACACTATGAACCAGTTGTATCTTGCCATCAATGGACACTATAAATATGTGCCATGGGTGTGCTAGAAATATAATAACTTCAAGGTATTGTTATGCTACAAGAATTCTTCTTGGAGAATCCTCTTTTCTCTTTGAATCATTCAAGCACTATAGCAAGGGTCATCCTACTCACCTCTTGAGAGGATTGGCATTGTATTTCTTCACCATTGTCACTTTCCATTGCATGAAGAGAAGAAATCTCTATTAGGGTACTCAATATCCCTCCCAAGGAGGAAGAGGGTATTCATAAGTCCCTTCCTTTCTCTACGGTGTTTAGCCTATCAATATATTGATCCATTGGTAGCTATATATTGGTCATTTTTTTGTTTTTCATGGTTCTAGTTCTTGCAAGCTTCTCTAACATTTATTTCCTAGTTGTTTTTAGTTTTTATTTCCTTGTTTCATGTGTATTTGGTTATCTAATCAACTCACAAACCTCTATATTGTTTAGTTGACTTAACTAAACATGCAAGTGTTGTGTGTTTTTCTCACCCATGTGACAAAACCAACACAACAGATCGGCAACCATATTGGGGATCGATATCAAATTCGTCCCTATTTAAGACTTGAGAGTACTTCTTTTTAATTGTTTTAATATGCAGGTACCAAAACCAGCCTAGTCCAACCTTCTAAAGTCAAAATTCAGAGCCAGGTTAAGAGAATTTCACTTGGAAATTTCTTTCCCGACACATCACAGGAAGTGCATGAATTTCAAGGAACATAGACATGCACTATGCACACTGTGCACATGACAGCCTTTGTTACTCTATGCATTATGCTCCCTTTGCACGCCTGTCAAAACTACAGCCCACACATAAGTCCAGTTTTGGCAAATTGTAAGGGTTTTTATGAATGGTTTGATGGCCCATTACCTTCAGATTTTAATTGTCTATACTTTGTAAAGAAATCACACTTTACTTAGAGTCCTTTATCACAAGGAAGGTTAGATAATATAAGCACTTAGGGGTAAAAAGAATCATAATTCTTCTCTTTGCTTTGTTGCCACATGGATGGCTCATTTGGCATGTAAAATTTTGAGTTGAAGTTATTTATTTTTCAAACACAATCAATTAATTTGGGACTAGAAATCAATTTTAACCCTCAAGTATGCTCTTCCCCTGCACTCTAGTGTGATCTCAGGAATCAGAAAAGGTGGCTGAAATGAAATTTCATCTCCCTTAAAAAATCATTAGGAGAGGGAAAAACCCCCCTAGGGTACCTCTTAGTTTTGGAAATCATCTTAAAGCTTTGTAAGGGCCCATACATGCCCACATGTTTTCAATCTTAGGATAGTTTCTAAAATATTTCTTAGTTTAGACAACACTCTAGGAAAGTTTAAAATATCAAGTAACGGGCCCATACATGCCCACATGTCTACAATCCTAGGATAGTTTTCAAAAAATTTCTTAGTATAGATAACATTTTATGGAGTTTTAAGGATCGAGTAAGGACCCATATGTCCACATTGCTCTTTCTTTATGGATTTAAATATTCCTCAAGGTTGTACCAAAGAAACATAGTAATCTAGGTAAGAAGATTTGTAAGGACCACGAGAATTCCACATGTTGCAATATTACACTTAACTTATTAAAAATATTTTGAACACTTTTCACTTTATTGCACACAAAGCCACTCCTCACACACATAATTTCTATTAGAATAATGGAGTTTGAAGTAAGCTTTCTTTTTAAGTACCCATAAGTACTTTAAAGGAATTCTGAAAGATCCGACTACTTATTTGGAAATTATCCACACCCATTTAATTTAAATGGGATTGGTCCATGACCCCAATATCTCAACCCACCACATCTAAAAAAATTCTAAGAATGCACTAAATTTTCCTCCGCGCGAGGTGCCAAAAGAAATTTTTAGTCTAGGTAGGATCTTGGGGGTAGGCATCCAAATAACCCCTCGTTACTAGGTTCTCACATTTTGAAACAATAGAAGTTGAGAATAGGGATCCTTCAAATCCTCCACGTCAAGTGTTCCTATACCATAAGGCAGGGAGATACATGTGAAGGGTCGAAGGTCGAGGTCTGGTTGTTCTACGCATCCCTCCTTGAGTCACCCAAATCTTGTGAGGGTATCCATCCTGTGACCCATTTCTTAGGCCGAAAATCTAAATGTTGCACTTTGACCGAGGTACTTAGTGGCCAAACATAGGATATCTACACAAGTGGCGGCTTTGGGCTGCAATCGCACCTTGGTCGGATTTTGTGTGGCTATTGGAAAATATTGCCATCTCTTTCGGGATATGCACCCTCTACCCCTCATTATAACTAACTACTTCAACCTTCACTAGTTCCTCTTCCAGTGGCTTCAGACCCCACTGTCGAGTGTTATTGGAAGGCCCAGTGCTAAATTGAGAGGAAGGACGATAAGTGTTTTAGGAAACGAGCTTTTATTTTTTGTTGTTGTTTCCCCCACACAGACAAAATCCACCTATCAACATGCTTGATTATTTTACAATTTATTTATGTATGATGTTCATTTGATTACATTCAATTGTGAGTTATACTATTTTGTGAAGCTCAAAAATATAAAATCACTTGTTCATTTATTTCTCTTGTCACCATTTGCACACATTCACTTTGCTAGTCGGAACCATAGGGGAACCATAGAATCCTCATCGTTCTAGACGCTTGCAGAATCTTCCTCCTATTTTAGGAGGAGTCCCTAGTCTTTCCAACTCATCGACTCAACCATCTCACACCCCAATGAGTGATACTATTTTGGGATCATCTTTACTTGGCTCCACTTTGCTTGGGTCAAATACCCAAGGCAATCCATCTATTGGTTCTCCTTCACAAGGAGACGAGATTCAAACTTCTTATCAAGGGAGAGGTACACACCCACCAAATCCCTCTCAAGGGGCAGGTCCATTACCTACACACACAGTGGTTGAAACTAATCCTCCACCAAATCCGCCTTTTCCATACTTGGCATCCCTCAACATTCTTGATTTAACCAAACTCACGAATGATCCCATTTTGCATTATGCTACTTGGCCCAATATGCCTACCAAGTTACCTTCAGACATTTTGAAGTTTGAAGGAAAACCAGTGCCAACCATCTTATGACCTTCCACTTATGGTGCTCTTCAAACAACATCATGGATGATTCTATCCGCTTGAGGTTATTTCAAAGAACTCTCACGGGTTCATCAACCAAATGGTATGTGGACGAAAAATCAGGGTCCCATGTGACCTTTGAATCATTGGGCAAGGCCTTTTTGTCCTTCTTCCAATTACCAGTTTGTCATGACACTGATTTATAAATTCTCTTTAAGTTCAAACAAACCATTTCTATCCATATCGCCGACCACATCCATGAATGGCGGCGGTGATGTATTTTGTGTAAAGCAGAAACCACCAAAGAACAACGTCTTGATTGGTTTCTCAAATCAATCATCCCTGTGATTACCAAGGATGTAGCATCCACTTTTCCTCATTCAAAATAATACGCCATCAGCAAGTCCCAACAATTTTATCTCATATATGCCCAATCGGGTTACTTGTACATTGTATTTCTTTATGCACTCAGACCCCTACCATTTGGCCAGGACAAACTTGGGGTTTCCCATGCTGTGGATGGGTTGATTGGTTCTATGACACATCTCAACCCTTACACCCACCCATAACCTACTTATGGTGCAAATCAATATCCACAACCATATGGAGGGGCGTCTTATTTCCTTCCTCCCACTCACCAACAGTCATATCTTGTGGCTCCCACTCAGCCATTGGGGGGACCCCCACCGGTACCCATGATGCATCTGGTTTCTCAACCAAGTACGAGTTCACCCGCATATAACCCCAACAGTGGAGGAAGAAATTCAACTTCCTACACACCATATGGAGCGTCTCCACAAAACAATCCATATTTTCCATTTCCTGGTCCCTCCCAGCAAGTTTCTCCTCCACCAGGACAACCACATGCAGGTGTTAATTTTGTTCAACCCTCTCCCATTCATCAGGTTCATGATTTTGAACAGTTGAACATGGAAAATTTGTCCCATCAGCCGAATAATTCCAAAAAGAAAAGAAAAAACTGAAAAAATAACAACCCGGGACCTGGAGGAAATAACCCCCAACAAAATCGTCTCGTTGGGGGAAATCAAAATCAAGGCAACCAAAACCCCCAAGGGGGAAATAATAACAATAAACCATGACAAGGAAAGAACAATAACCTCATAACTAACTTCCCTTGTTCTCTATGTGGCGAGTATGGACATTATACTCACCACTTCCCCCAAATTGTCGATTTCAAATGGATGAAAGAATCCATGAACAGTCAATGCCCTCTGACACCGCCTATCCCTCAGCAAGCTCCACAACATTATTTGCAACCACCACCTCCGGTTGTTTTGCAAAACCCTATTCCACACCAAGGTGTGATGAATACTCAACAAGAGATAAACTATACCCCACCACAAATGGGGCAGTATCAAAACCCAGGTCCCAATCCACCCGAAAATTCGCTCGATTGCAATATCCTCCATACCAATGAGGAAGAGTATCTTCTACAAACACACGGTCGTCATTACGGAGTCCCTTCCAACTCTACCCCAACCACCTCAGGAACAACTCCAGATACTTTCGGACAACCATTGATGATTCCATGCCCTAACACTGAACCCAATCCCCGTATACCTCGCGTACCTTTACAGCGGAATGTACATAACCCTCATGCTAGAGCATCCCATAACTACAGTCTGGTTGATAACTTAGCACAATCCCCTACGGTCATTTCTATGTTGGAGGTCCTCCAAACCTATCCATCACAGCGCAAAACCTTTATTTCTTCCTTGGGGGCAATCGACCCAGCTGATACTCGACTCGTCACCTTTGATCTGGATAACAAGAAACCATGTCTCCCTGCCCTGGTATCTTTTCAGATACCATTCAAGATTTGGAACATCACAGTTCATCGGTGTATCATCGATGAGGGTGCATCCACATGAATCATGTCCAAATTCGTATGGTAGAAACTCAGCTCACCTGAGATAGTACCATCTGCCATCACCCTAAGAGCTTATGACGATCGAACATCATCCCCTAAAGGGCTCTTCCAAAATTTCCCCATAGAACTTGGGGGAAAAACCATCCTTATTGACATCGAATTTATCAACGCCCCACTTTATTACAATATATTTTTTGGGTGTAGCTACATGTATGCTATGAAGGTTGTATTCTCTTCTGTGTTTCATACAATTATGTTCTCCCATAACGGGAAAATCGTCACCATCAACCAACTTACACATTACGAGCCTAATCATTCTACCCACATTGATAACATCCTCCCCCTTTTCTGCACTAGCTCGGATGCTTTTTCAGTCATCGACATGGATCCTGGAATATTCAAGGACCCATCCTTGTTAGGAACTTATCATGGATCACCACCTCTCCTAAACTCATTTATTTCCGCACAAGTGTGTGTAGGTTCCTCTAACGGAACCGATATCAGAGGTAATACTCCTCTCACTAAGGCCCATACCCACATATAAATTCCACCAGTCGACGAAATACTACCTCGGGAATTCCCTGAAACCACCACCGAACCACTTGTCCCAGATTCNNGCTATTACCCAAATCCCCTTCTTCTACCCCCCACCTGGAGTCCAATCATTCCAGGTAATTTCTACTCTCACCCTTCCCAACATGGTTCTTTCCATCCATGTATGGTATCTCCATCCACCCACTACGGTTCCTTCACCATATCTCCCTCCTCAGACAAAGGGATTATCTATGAAGATCCCAGTACAGGCTCCTGCCACACCACCCTCACCCCTAATTGGAGGCAACACCACCATGATTGGGGGAAGACAAATAAAGAATGATCCCATAGCTTTTCTCCCTCCCTGAGCTCAGCCTCCTTGCGCACTATGCGAAAGAGAAGGACACCCCACTAACAGATGTCCTATTATTCCTAAGTTATGCAATCTTATCCAACTCCCCAAAGAAACACCATTTATTACCACTCCACCAAGTACTTCAGTTGCTACTACGGAGTCCTCAACCACATGCAAGAAAGGGTTACGAACCGATTTTTCTTGTGCCATATGCTCTGAATATGGTCATTACACCCATCATTTCCTAGCTCTACCTCAATTCTACCAAACAGTAGCCACAGTACACCACACATCCCTTCATGAACCCCCTCAGGCTCTCCCTATTGTTTCTCACATTAATGACATTCGTTATGTTTATTCTTTAGTCTTCGCATGAATGAGATACCATCCACAATATCATGGCATTCGGTTCATCTCAAGTGATCTATCATACGATATCCATTCTATGTCCTCATCCCTTAAGGACACTAACACTTACCCTTTGATGGTTCCCCCTGCCATCTCCCAAGATCTCGTGTCTTCTCGCATTTTCCACTGCAACAAAGATATCTTGGAGGAAATAACCACCCCTAATTCCCCATGGAATGTGCTCCATCATTGAGCACTTTTCCTCTCACAAGAGGCTTTTCACCCTCCTACCCAAGCCTCCTTGTGCACAATCGAAGCCAAGGATTTTATTCCTCCAGGGAATATTGACTAGCTTAAAAACCCTATCCCTGCCCCCGATGTAAAAAGAGATCAAGCGATCAACATTGGTGTTGCATGCTCCCCTAAAGAAATCATTGCTTACAAAGCTCTCTTTCAGGAATATCGGGACATTTTTGCATGTTCATATACAGATATTCCTAGCCTCAATCCTTCTATATTCAAACATCGAATCGACAAATGGCCGAATATCACCCTTGTTCATCAAAAGAAACACCCCCTACACCCATCCAAAGTTGTGGCTATCAAATCCGAAATTGACAAGTTACGCATTGTCGAATTCATTTACCCCATTGTGTACACTTTGTGGGTCTCCAACCGCATCCATGTTAACAAAAAACAGGGCACTATTCACATATGAACTAAATTTCGTGATCTCAACCATGCTTGTCCCAAATACAAATTCCCAACCCCTTTCATCGACCAAATCATCGATGATTGTGTCAGCCACGAGGCACTGTCCTTTATGGACGGGTTCTCCGGCTATAATCAAATTCAAATCCACCCAGCATATCAGTACAAAACTACTTTTACAACCCCTTGGGGTACCTTTTCTTATCACTTCATGCCTTTTGGACTCAAAAATGTCGATGATACATTTCAATAGGTAATGACCTACATTTTCATGATCTTTCTTGCATCATCCTTGCTTATTTGGACGACCTCATTGCTTGATCCAAAAAGAGAACCCAACATTTATAAAACTTATGCATTTTTTTCCAACGGTGTCACCAGTATAATATCCTCTTGAACCCCCTCAAGTGTGTCTTTTGGTCACTTCTAGACGCCTCCTCAGGTTCATTGTCTCCCAACATGGCATCACGGTAGACCCCCTCAAGGTCCAAGCTATCACAGAAATTCCACCACCTAGGAATTTACACCAACTGAGGAGCCTACAAGACAAAGACAACTTTTTACGTCACTTTTTCCTAGACTATGCCACTCACACACATGGTTTTCTCTGCCTACTGCGACATGATATCCCATTTCTATGGGATGAACATTCTCACACAAATTTTGATGATTTAAAAGTTGCCCTATCCAATGCCCCTTTTCTTAGTCCTCTAGAGTATGATCGTGATTACATCCTCTACTTATCAGCCTCAGATGTCTCAGTTGTAGGAGTACTCATCCAATTAGGGGATGATGGGCCTGAACATGTGATTTACTACATTAGTAAAAACCTTTCAGGGCCACCCTTGAAATATAATCATGATGAGAAACTCGCATTAGCATTTTTCCTCACAGTCCAAAAACTGCGACTTTACATTCTGCTTTGAATTACCAAGGTTGTCGCAGATTCCAACCCCATGTAGTACTTGCTTAGTCATCGGCAGATTAATGGAAAATTTTCCCAATGGATCGTTATCCTCCAAGAATACGATCTAGATTTCTCTACTCCTAAAATAAAGAAAGATCTTTTCCTAGCCGAACTCATTACAACTTTTCCCTCGGACACCAAAGCTTCCCCCATCAATGAGTATTTCCATGATGAACACCTCTTCTTCATCCCCTCCGATGACCCCTGGTATGGTGACCTCCTCGTCTACCTTTGTACACAGAAGTTCGAGTCCCATCTCTCTTGAGATGACCATCGACGCATTCACCATCAGGCCCCCTGATACCTCCTCATCAGAGACATTCTCTATCGACATGGGGTTGATACCATCCTTCGACGATGTCTTACCATCGACAAAGTCGACAGAGTCTTGAATGATTACCACAAAAACGCTTGCGGTGGCCACCTCTCAAGTATATCTACCACCTAGAAAATCATTTGAGCAAGGTACTTCTAGCCCACTTTATTTCATGACTGCATCCACATTGTCAAGCAATGCAACAAATGCCAATTTTATGCAAACAAAGCACGATATCCACCAGCTCTTATACACCCATTCATCACAGTCGGCCCCTTCTATAAATGGGGCATAGACTTCATGACTTGCCACCCTCCATCCAATAATGGACACAAGTACATTTTCGTGGCAATGGATTACTTTACCAAATGGGTCAAAGTCATGCCCACATTCAACAACGTTGCTGACACAGCAGCACATTTTTTATTCAACCATGTCATTACCCAGTTCAGAGTCCACCAACAGTTAGTTTCTGAGCATGGTAAACATTTTGAGAACAAATTATTTTCATAACTCTCCTCAAAGTTAGGCTTCACCCGTGATTTTTCCTCCTCATAATACTCTCAGTCCAATGGATAAGTTGAGGCTATAAATAAAGTCCTCAAAACCATGCTACAACGTACCAGCAACAAACATAACATCAACTGGCATCATATGTTGTTTTCTTCTTTATGGGATTATCACACGACAATCAAAACTGCCATCGGTTTTACACCATTCCACCTTGTCCATGGGATCGAAGCCACCCTCCCAATCAAGTGTGAAATCCCCACGTTACGCACTTCCATAGAGATATTACCTGAAACTGCTCCAATGGTGCAGTGCCTGTTGACCTTAGAGTCACTTGATGAAGACCGTTGATCTTCATTACAACACAATGGGGCAGCTAAAAGACAGTCCAAAACCACCTTTGACTACCATGTCAACCTTCTCTCATTCAACAAAGGTGATCTCTTGTTATCCTATGATATCGCCCATGAAACTCTAGGCCATGGAAAATTTGAGTCATTATGGCATGGCCCCTTCATAATCCAACATTGCCTCACTAAATGTGCCTACATCTTGGCCTCTCTAGAAGGCTACCCTCTCAGAGAACCCGTCAACAGGTTGTACTAAAGAAGTTTTTTGCCTAAGTGTAGCCCCCCTACCTTAGGTTTCTCTTTATACACATTTGTATAGTTTTTAGTCTTATTTTCTCCCACCACTCCTAGTGTCTGATCTATCACCCTTGTTGTTGACATATGCATCATGCATCATCCTACCACATCGGTTACGCTGACGGTGCCAGCCGTTGGACCTAGAATCTCACTTTGGTCGCTTGGGCCATCTATACCCCCTCACATATCTTGCTCCATTCCAATATCATATGTTTAGGTCTGGCCACCAACAATGAAGCCGAATATGATGTTGTCATTGGTCTTCTTGCTGAGGCCAGTCACCGCCACATTCGTCACCTTAGTGTTATGTTAGATTCCCAGCTTGTCATCCTGCAGCTTAACAATGTGTATCATGTTCACGATCCTTGCCTCTTTTGAAAATACCTGCAAGTTAGACTCCTATCTCACAACTTTGATTCCATCACATTTACACATATTCCAAGAAACCTCTATCAAGTAGCAGATCACATGGATAACCTATTATTATATTGGCATTTATCACATTAACAACATCATATACACAGCATCATACATTTGTCAACACATAGCATAGACATCATACATCATATACAAAAAACATAAAGATAAGACTGATACATTATATCCATCATATATATATCATCAAGGTCATAAATTGATGCAGGAGCATTGCTCCACCTCAGCAATGCGCCAGCATTCCAGCACATCGAAGCGCATTCAAGGAGGGGAGAGGCGCCAACCCTCTCATTTTTCCCTCAATTTTCAAATTTAAATGTAATTTAAAGAGATTAAATGTTGTAAGGTTGATAACATCTGAGTTGATGCCTTTGTCCAGGAAGTAGTTAGAGCCACCTTTAATGGATGACAATAGGATAATCTAGATCTGATTTGGACTAGATTTTTCATTCAATGTAATCTGCCTCGGTAGTTAGGCATTGTAAATGGTGATTAGGCACCACTAGAGTAGTTGGAGGGAAAGGCTCAATGAACCCCTCTTGTATAAATTTCTGTATCGTATGCCCAGTAGAGGCTGTTGAAGGTTATTTTTGTTGAAAGGTAGATAGAAAATCATTGTAAGCCAAGGAGAGAAGAGATAATACTATGTTGTAGTCTGAGCCTGCACACATTGAAATTAACATTCAGATATTAATACAAAAGAAAACATTTCACTGTTTATGACTCCCTTTGTGGTGAATGTTTGTTTTATGTTTTCAATGTGTGTTCATTTATGTTGTAGATGTGTATGATAGGTCTCCATCTGGAGGGATAGACAAAATTCTCTGCCTGTGATTTTGTTGGATTATTTATGGGTTCTTTAGGCTAAATTCAATGAGTTCATGGCAGAGTATTGGAAACTTTGTGAGACAACACAAGGAGTGTGTATCTGAACTCTTCTTCGAGTTCAGAGGAGAATGTGCTAGGAGGGCGCACAAGAATAGTTCACAGACTCAGAGAGGAGTCTCAACATTGTTGAACACCTTGGAGAGTAAAGTTTGTGCAGGAGAAAGCACAGCCAGAGTTGTTGAACACTCTAAGAGCTCTGTCAGGTGGAAATTGAGCAGTTGCAAGTGTGCACAAGAATAAATATGTTTAGAGTTCAAAGAGAGAGAAGTGTCAGAGGAAGACATCACATAGTTACTGAACACTCTGGAGGAGAAGCTCAGTAAGGAGTGCTTTGAGAAGAAGTTTCCAAGAGGGCACAGATATCCCTTTTGAGGAACAAAGGGACACATACCTCTAAGGTCCGAGAAGTTGAAGCTTATGTGAACCAAATTTGTTGAATACTCTGGGGGAAGAATCTCTACAAGGAGTGCGCGAGATAACTCTATTTCAAGCTCTAGGAGAAAGGTTGCCAAGAGGGAACACCATAAGGTTAATACTTGGCGAAGAGTCGAGTGCAAGTTTGCACAGAGAGCGTAAGGAGTGCATGAGCGAATTCTCAGAATTCATGACACAAGGAGTGAAGTTGTGAAAGGAATGCACAGGACCAACATATTTTGAAGTGTTGCAGAAGTTGAAGGATCCAGAGTTGTTTAACACTCTGGGGAAGAAGCTCTTCAAGTGTGCATAGAGAAGATGAAAGAAATGCATCAGTGAACCTAAGAGACATTAGGATTTAGGAGGAATACCCATGCAAGGCATGCATTGGGCCAACACTTATATTAGTGTTGAAGAGGTCTGAGGATTTCAGACAGGAAAGCACAAGGAGTGTGCCAAAGGTAAAGTATTTCAACTTTACAAAGCTCAGGAGGGATAGTGCCTTTGCACACAAAATATCAGCAGAGAGAGAGAAACAAAAGACCAAGACCCTTTGAGGTTTGACCCACAAAACATCTCAAGAGGACGAGCGTTAAGTGCCAGAAGGGTGCAAGAATTCCTTTGAAGGAAGCAGACGGGCCAAGGCCCTTTGGAGTTCTGAACAAGTTCACAAGCTTAGAAGTGAAAGTGCAAGTTTGCATGCAGAGCGCAAGGAGGTGCCAGAGATGAGGTCAAATTATATTGGCAAAATCTTAGAAGGGATAGTGCAAGGTGTGCACCGACGAACTTGTTCCAAGTCCCAAAGCTCATGAGGAAATGCGTAGACGAGACTCAAAGTAACCGAGCTCACAGAAGAAATCTCAAAATACGTAGCCTTTGACACTTGATAATTCTTCATGTTTGGGAGAAAGAAGAAGCTCGGGAGGAAGAGAGACAGTTGTCATCATGTCAGTTGTAGGGAAGAATATCTGGACCATCGAATCCCATGTCCATACACCCAAAGGAGCATGCAGAGGAGGAGAAAGATCCTAGCCATCGGATCTAGGAATGAAGCACCAACAGTCATTGGATCTAGGTAAGTGCACATGACTTTAACCCTTTTTATGTGTAAGGAGTGAGGACTCACCGAAGTCCTGAAGTTCCTAAGTGAATCAGAACCGTCCATCATCCGAAGGGACATGCGGCGAAAGATCAAAAGATTTGTGAGAAAGAGTTCCGGGAGATCTGCATGGAGCAGAAGAAAAATCACCAAAGTCGTAAAGAGCGAAGAGATATGGAATGTTGGATCCAGGAAGGAAACGTGGCAGAGATCCACGGACTTTGGAGGAAGAGACCTTTGGAGGAAAGGAAAGGTGTATTAGCAAAAACTCCCGAAGGATGAAATCAATAGGAGTCATTGATGAGTAGAGGGACACATGGAGCGTGGATATCTGCGTCGGATAATTGACACTCTGAGAGAAGTAGAGGAGCGGAGCATTGACTGGAAGTCATTCGCAGTGGAGACAAAGGGCGCATCTCGACCATAGATCGAGATGAGCACATGGCGCTCGATCCATAGCTTTGGGTAGAAATCACTTTTAGGGAAAAAGGTGTCAAGACTTTCGGAATTCCCGAATGCCAAAATCCGAAGAAGATCACAGTCATTGGCTTTTCGAGAGATGAGAACCATAGATCTTGTTGAGTGAGTTTGTAGTTTGGGGTTTGGGAAAAAAGGTTGCAACTACTGTGAAAACAGTCGAAGCCTGAATTTCTGAAGCACCTTAGGAGGTTTAGCCCTGGGTCATAGCTCAAGGTCGCATGAGGGAAAGGGCCTATCCCAGAGAGATAGCGCATGTTTTTATTGTCATTTCAAATAGGGAGAAGGGTCTTAACAGGAGCCTGCGGGTCTCACAAGACCTGCGCCTGAGGAGAAAATGGGCCTCTGTAGAATTGATTTGGGGGCTAGAAAGGTCTCAAAGAGCTGATCCAACTCAAATATTAGAATATCCTTGACCGGGAGGTCGCGCAACACCTAGGAGAGAAGGGGGGTTGCATCAAGTGGTATCAGAGCCACATAATAAATTTTTGTAGGAAAGAGGATATAGTCTAGAAACATCAAATGGTATCAGAAGCTTAATTTCATTTGCAGAAAGTAGGTGAAGGAGAAGATAGGGTGTTGATTCTCTGTGAAGTGATTGTCTCCAAGTGTGCAGCAGTTAAGTACACAACCACGTGGGTTGTAGGAGAAGCTGGAGACACTCTCAGTTGCAGAGTGGATAGTAGACAGCCAGGTGGGCTGAAGACAGAAGAGGAAAATGGATATTGATGGTCATAAGTGTGGTCAAGGCAAGGACCACCAGCAGAAAATAAAAGCATATATGGACAAAGAGCTCGAAGAAATCAGAGCGGAGCTCGACAGGCTAGCATTGAATATGTAGCAAGAGGCACAGGTACATTGGAGGTATGAATGGCCAATGAAACAGAAATTAAAATGGCTTGTCCAGAATTTGTTTTCCAGGAGGCAACAACAGACAATGAGGAGGTAGTTGAGGGAAGTTGAAACCCTCAGTGACACAGAGAAGTTGGTTTGCGTCTATGAGCCAGAAGTTGGAGAAAACCTCAGTGATGAGGAGAGGAGATCAGCAGTTGATCTCATAGACTTCCAGGAGGGCAGAGGAGAAATCACAAATCGCCAGGTGGGAAAGGGAGAGGAGAGGAGACTATCTGAAAGTCTCATGAACTTAGTTGAGATTTCATATCAGCAAGGAGAGCTGATGGAGGAGGATCATAAATGCGTTATGATCATTGGGGGAATTTAAATATTCCTGCTAAGTATCCTATTTGAGGCCAAAGCATGTGTTTCATATGCAGCAGTAGAAGGACATCCAATGTTGACTGTAATAGAGGAAGAGGAGAAGAATACATCATAATATGCCCAAGTAGTAGCAGAAGGAGAAGATCATTCAGAGGAATGGATTAGAATTTTCAGCCAGGAAAATGCACAGGAGATGACTTCATCACTGACGCCTGCAGTAGAAGAGGAAGCTAACAACATGGATTTTGTTGATCTGTACGAAGAAATGGAATCCCTGGAGAGAAGGGTGATAGTGAAAAGTCAGCACATCCAATAGGATAAGTTAGAATTAGATGAAGGATCATACTAGTATGGGGAACAGCTGGAAGAAGTTGGGAGTGTACCAGCAATAGAATTGGCAGAAGGCAATCTGTCATAGGAGAAAGTTGAACAGCAGCTCAGTCAGGAGACTGCAAAACTAGAAGATGTAGTGCAGTGGCAAGCCAGTGCCATAGGAGAATAAAGTAGCATGGGAGATCAGGTTGATCTACCCTTTACTCAGCATGAGGAGATGCAGCAAAGCAGTCTACAAAGAGGGAGCTATCCAATAGATCAGCTGGAAAGAGTGACTGAGAAGATCAAAGAGTTGATTTTGAGGTCAGCACGGGAAGATGTCAACGGGGAGAAGTTGAATAGAGGAGGACCTTCAAGAGTAGCAGGGAAGCAACATCAGCAACAACATACTAGAGGAGTAGGTGGACATATCCAAGGGAGAGTTTGGGATCTAGGGGGATTTCAACAATGGAGCAGAGGAAGCCATGAGCAGAAGCTCATGATTTTCCAAACAATGGAGTATAATGCAGGAGCATCGCTCCACCTCAGCAATGTGCCAGCATTCCAGCTGTTATCACCCCATAAATTATGGGAATCAACTTATGACTTGGATTTATTCTATATCTGGTGATCTCGTTGACAAATGATATTTCATTTCTTCAAATAATTTGTAGAAAGAAAAAAGAAAGAAAAAGAAAAAGAAAAGAAAAGAGGGCATAAAAGAATGGAAACAAAAGCCCCATGCAATAATAGCCACTTGGTCATACCGTTCAAACATGACCAAGTGCTTTTAAATTTTCAATGTTGA
>ML809536.1:92670-126028 GCA_009831015.1 Picea engelmannii | reverse complement strand
ATAGATGATTTTTCTCCAGAGTATCTAACAGAACTGCAGGAAGACACCATACTTGACAGGAGAATGTGAACTTCGAAGCGAGGAAATGTGGAGTATTTGCGAGTTGGTCTTAAAGGGACGAATCCAAGCAAGGCCAAGTGGATCGAGGTTGGAAGGGTGAGGGAACTATACCCTCATCTTCACATAGACTGAGATAGTCTTTTGGTGGTCCAAAATCTTCCCAATGGGGAGGTGTGATCAGGGGATCAAATTTTTCTCAATTTTCAAAGTGCTCGGAATGCGACGAAAATAGTGCCATTGCGTCCGTCTCGTCTTCCTGATTCCGAAGGTATATTTACTTTCTCAAACGGAGTCCGTATGGAGGAGATATCACAATCTGTCTGCCAAGCCAAACGGACAAAATTTTTGGATGCTGACTGTACCTGTCCGTACAGTCCGTACAATCCGTACGGTGACGTGGTAGGACCGTACAGGCCGTATGGTGATGACGTGGTAGTTTCTTATTGCTTGGTTGCTGGCGAATCAGGTGGAGACATGTGTCTGGTTGGTGGCAAGTAATATGAGGACACATGGCCCAATCACTGGGTGCCACGTGTCCCCCTCATTATTGTTTATTTGGTTGTATAAAATTGTATTGGGAGTCCATGGGGTTCGACCCTCGGACCTCCCCCCAAACTAATGCCTTCGCGAACCTTTGCTAGCCATTACACCACCGTTTGTTCCTTGTTATCATTACGGGAAACAATCTATTTATGTTTGATGTGTTGTATATCGGGCGGGGGGTCGGGCCGGGGCTAAGCCCCGACCCATGGTCATTTTGTATTACATATGACCCAACATATAACATATAGCCCGATTGTTTGGCACGTGCGCAATTGCATTGTATTGCAATGCATTGCATTGCAATGTATTATATATATATATATCATGTGTATGCGTGGGGTTTGAAACCACGACCTATGGTTCTATGTAACCGTGTGTTAAATGTTGGCGCGGGACCCAAAACGGAAGTTGCACAGTTTTCAAACAGTTTAACCACCATTTTGCCTAGCGCGAGGTCACATGGCCATATGCCCAGGTGCCGAGGCGGTTAGGGGCTGGAGGCGCCTTAACCGTCCTACGGTTTGCACCGTTGGCACGGTTGCGTTCGATGCTGGGTTTTTACACTTAAAAGAGCGTGTGAGCCAGGTTTGTTCAAGGGGGGTGCGAATTGTAGAACCAGAGACAACAAGCTTGGAGAAGGAGACTTCCAGGAGGCCTATCTTTCTCATTTTTCGACCGATTGAGGTGCTGAAAGAGCCCAGACAGGGGTTTTGGGACGCTGGGAAGCCATTGGAGCAGTCGGTTTGTCAATTTGAGTATTGTAAGACATGTTTTTGAACACTTTTTGATCAATTAATAATAATGATCCATTGGAAGCTGGACCAGGAGATGTAGCCCATAAGAGGGGTGAACTCCTTTATCAATTGCTGTGCACATGTGTTTATGTTCTATGTTTATGTTGCTGTCTATGTGTATTTTGCATAAGTAATCCTTAATTTATGTGTTGCAAATTGATCATGTTGCTTTAAACACATAACATTTAACTTGCAATAATTATTCAAGTTTTTCAAGTCTTCTTCAATTTTAGATCACCAAAAAATGGTCATTAGGTCAAAAAATTTAGGTTATAATTTTTAACACTTAGAAATTTGTCTGGAAAAGCGCATATGTTTTTATGATTAGTTTTTATGTCATACACAACTACATTTGAAATTATAAAAACATGTTTATAATTAGATTTTATTCAGGTTACAATTATTTATGTTTTCCTCATATTAGTGGATAACATCCCTAGTAAACCTATAGGTTGCATTGGTTACCGAGAACATTTGAACATGACACTTATTGGCGGGATTCGAGCATATGGAAATAATAATATTGATGCAATTATTGAGATAACCCCTCATACTATAAGTCACAATTTATTTATTTATTCAATAATTCATTTATTTTTAACATTAGAAAATTAAATTTTTTTTATTTATTTAACAGTTTTCAATAAAGTGAGTACTCAATTTATTATTATCTTCCCCCCAAACAACCTATTTTACAACACAAGTATATTTATTGTTGTTTTTAATTAAAGTTATAATTTATTTAATTTGAATAAAAATACAACTTCTTCTACCACTTTTTGTTTCTTCCTTTTTGCCACTTGGGTGTGCACGAAAGACAATTTTAGTATTATCCTAGGCTTGACTATCAGAATAGTCAATTGTAAGTGTTAGTGGAACACCATAAATGAAATAATATAAACACAATAAAAAAATGATAGCATGAAATGGAAGAGCAAGAGTAAAACAAGGTGAGATATGTTATACCAATGGAAATAGTTTGAGTACAACACCATAGGGAAATTGGTGAGTATATGAGCTCCCTTCTTACTCTTTGGGATGGGTCCTTTTTTTACCTTCAAGAACCTTTCTCTCTCAAGAATGAAATGGTGAAAATAGGTGTACAAAAATTCTCAATGGATGAGACGTTCAATACGTTAAGCAATGATGGTTATGAAAGTATGATTGAGTTGGTGAGAAAAGAGGATTCTCAATACTCATGAAACCAACATAACATTAGTTAGACTTCTCTTATTTCTTGCATGCTAATGGCTTCCATTTATAGGCCTCTAACAAGCTTGGTAAAAATGGGTTTCAATGTGAAATGGGAGGCCACTTGTGTGTGGCTTCCCATTTTTCAATAGACATAAACCGATTGGTTGTACTAGTCTTCAATGATTATGGGCTCGAGGCCTCTTGGTCCTTCGCTAAGAGTAATAATTGATGGGAGTTTTGGTCATAAATGCACCAAAAAGTTGGTGAAAATACAATTTTGTTGGTCCTCATGATTTTCGAGTTGATAGTTGCACTACTGTGCACACATTATGCTAAATTTGGTTTTCTTAAGCCACACAGATGTAAAAACAAACTACTTTGTATATTTTTTTTGTTCTGTTGAAGGTGGTGTTTTAATTCCATGAACATATGCCTTCATGTATTGAATTGATGACTCTTCTAATGATCACTTGTATATCTCTATGAGATATTTTTAAGTGATAACATATGCCCCTTGATTTGTAAGGTTAGGAGAATATGTATAGACGGAATACATCAATGTTTCTTTTGCTTTGTACACATGTATTGTGTTGTAGAGAGAGAAAAAAGGTTTCAAGGGGTAAGGACTACCCATGGAGGAATAAGGAGAGGTTTACATATGAACAAACAACCCTGTGGAAAAAAAATGAACTTGATTTATACAAATGAGCCAAGCATGCCCTGTGCTCATGCCATAACCAAAAATAATTACAATGATAGATAAGAGGACATCACATCTAGTCAGATCGTTTAAAGTATGAAGACTTATATGAGTTTGTAACTAATTTTTTTTATGAAGTAGAGATATGCAGTGACTTCAGGGGCGTCAACAATGGAAAATTATGGTTATGAAGGAGAGCATACCCTAGTTCTTTAAGAGAACATTTGAGGTGTATGTTCAATATTTGAAGGAAGCGACGACCTATCGAGTCTAGGGGTCTTCACTAGTACTAAGAACTCCAATTGTTGCTAAGTGAGACCCACCCTAATATGGATAGTGATGATGATGAATATCATGGGGATCAATGGAAGCAGAGAGAAATGGTGACTCTCTCTGTCCCGTTCGAGGTTCATCATTTTTAGGGTAATGAGAACTAAGATACTACAACATTCTCGGTAACTGATGTTGAGGTCGACATGAATGTAGCCATGATTACATGAAGTAAAGTGCCTCTTGAAATCAACTGATCAACATGGTAATGGGGACTAACTAGGAAGAGTGATATGTGGCTGGTAATTATGGACAAGGTTAATGATAATTAGGTATTAATACTTCCCTTAGTCAGAGCATAAGTGATGGCTGAAAATGGAAGCAATCAAAAACTTCAACTAGACAAAAAGTTCATGATATCATGGGGACAGTCAGGTGATGGTAAGGTTTTGTCAAATTGTAACTGACAGTGGTGAGGTTGAAAAGAGTGGGTATTTATGGGTGAAAAATTGAGGACCAATCCTAAATAATTTTGGGATACTCGAGGTTTGTCCGATAAGATGGATGTTTGTAGGCATAATTTTTTTGAGTATGAATACTCCAACCAAGGGAGACAAGGTCTTATTTCATGTGAAAAAATGGTGTCATTGGATGAGATAGACTAAGTTTACTTGTTTGTTGGAAATAAAAAGGTTCATTGTACAATTATCAAATGGATAAAGAATAATTGGATTGAGTGTGCAAGCATAGATACAGGTGCACTTGTGATGAACAGGTTGGACCTAGGGAGGTGAGACATGTGTGCTAATAGATGAATGGTGGGTGCCCCATGGATAGGTCTATATGTAGGTGGGTAAATGGTGGAATGGACTGTTGATGAGAAATTGATCTTAGGGGATATTAGGGGCCTGTTATCACACAAGATGTAGGTTTGGAAAATCCCGACCCAACCACCAAATGGAGAAAACTTAGAGAACACATACCCATTTTTACCTTAGGAAGGTATTCCCATCACTTTAGGGGTGAAGTGGTCACCTCAAGGGGGGAATCCCAGATGACCCTAGGGGGAAATGAGAAAAAAAGTGCGATGATGAAAGTGTATCCCCTATAGGTCAAGATACTAAGTGTGTAAGGGATTGATGAAAGGTCTTTGTGGTAGCTAAAGGTTTCCAAGAGGTAAGAGTACTTGTAAAGAGTGATGTACCTACCCGAGAAACAAGAACAAACCAAGTATATGGGTAAAATTTTAGGTGGAAAAGAAATTTAAGATTTCTATCCCTAATTGAAGAAGTAAACAATGATGTATATCAGAAACAAAATTATAATGACATCTGCAAAATAAAGTTGCTCAAATCTTAGTGAAAGGTACATGAGACAAGCTACCAAATTGACTAGCTTAGCTCAAGAAGATAGCATAAAACTTTAACAACAACATAAGGCTGCTGTAAAAAAGTCATGTAGAATTAATTACCAGTCTTATGGATATAACAAACAAGTTATTATAAAAGAGAAATCAGCCACCAAAAATCACAAGGAATCCACACAAAAAGTGTGTCAGGGTTAGGAGAAAATAGGGGCAAACTTCTAGCAATTTTTGATGGTTGAGTTATGAGTTATTTGTAGATTTGATTTAGGGTTTCTGCAGCCCTAATGGTTGTAGATGAAATTTTGTAGAATGAGAAAGAAATACTTAGAAAATTTATATGCCCTAGTGGCTCAACCAAGTGTATAAAACATATAATTGACTCCAAATTAGACAATCTCAAAAGAATGATTTTTCACATTTACCGGGGCAAGTATTTTATATCTCCAATGAAAAATTCAGATTAGTTCCTTTAATATTTGGGTGAATGGAGTCTTAAAACAAAATTTGGATCAAAAATATCCCCAGGGGTGTAAATCCTCTTACTCCCTAGGGTATGCTAATCAAACTAGGGTAAAATATAGGAGGGTATACACACTCATATTCCTCCTAGAAATCCTTGCAAAATTACTTGTAATCTTAGCAAATTAGATGAAGCATAGTGGAGGGTGTATCCAACATAATCCTCCTATGGTTTCAACCAACAATGACCAATAAAGAACAATAAATAACTAACAGATGCATATTTTTCATTACCAATTCCAAGAAAGAGAGAGATCAAACCTTAGTTCACGAAGCAAATTACCATCCAATAGTAAGAAAGTAGGCCTCCAAGAGGTGAAAACCAACTTATCTCATTCATTCATTAATATATGCACCAAAAATCATTTTCGAGAGACATAAACACCAATAATCCTCAAGTATAGCGAAAATTTCAACCAAGTACTTCTCACAATGGGAGAGTTATGATTAAAATGAGATTAAAATAATCTCTATTTACACAAAATGTCTTAAACATAGTTTTTCCACATAAGTTAGGGTAAACAAAAAATAAGGGGACAAAAACCCTTATTTCCCCCCTTTATGCAAGTAATTAATCTCTAATTCAAATTTAAATATGAAAAATGCAAAATAGAAACCCTAAAATGACGTCACCCCTCTAAGGGTGACATTTTTTACCCTTTGAGAAAATTGTTGAAGTAGAAGGTTGAGGTTGTTGGGGCTCACAAAATCTCCCTCTCATGCACTATATCCTCCTCAATTCTTCTCCCACGAAATCATGCCAAGTGTAAAGTAACAACTCCATCACCACCAAACCCTAGCCCCTCTATGATGTCAAGCCTTAAGAAAGTGACGTTTTGCCTCCTTAGAAAGATGGTTGGGTGGTAGGGGCTAGGTTAGGTCCTCCATGATGCCATGTATGTGTCCAAAGGCATGTATGATGATCTGGAATGTGGGCCCTTGGAATCCAACCTGTGGACTTCAATCCCCATGGAAGCCCAAACTAGGCTTGTTCCTCCAAATCTGTCCACCAGCTAGGTCCTGTAAAGACAAATGGATACACCCTCCAAGGATATCAAGTCAAAGAATCATGATGAGTAAGTCAAATCAATAAAATATCCATTCAAGCAAGTACATTCAAGCCACCTCATCAAAATAAACTAATGCTCAAATACCCTATGCAATTTACCAAGTTTGAGTATGGCAGGGTTGACAAAAAACCTATTGGGTGAGTCGTCCCTCAAGTTTAGGGGTGTTTACCAAGGGGACCACCTTCTAAGTCATGTGGGTAAGATGTATGGATGAAGGGAATTTTTTTTTGGCATGGGGTTCATGGCATAAAAGGGTTTGTAGTGTGTCACTTATGGTTACCTTTGAAGAGGGTGTGTTGCACCTTCGTTTTCAATGCATCCTTTTTCCAAGCCCATTCATTCCCATTAATTAATTAATTATACAAAACCTTGGGTACTCCTTGTTGGTGAATCGATTAGCTTGGGGGGAAGTACGACAAGGCCACTTGAATCTATAGGTACACAAAGTTCCATATAAAATGAAAGAAAGGCACACCGCATAATTGTACACACCTCAACAAGTGGTGGCATTTATATAATTTTAATTTGATTTTGCAGGTCTTTGATTTTTTTAGGAGAATATTTTCATTGTTCTAAATACCTCTTTGGGAGAGCATATGGAAGTTTCACAAACATACTTTACTTGACTTGTACCTCATGGAGAAAGACCCATTGTCTTCTGGAGGCCAACTGAGGTGGTGGATATCTGTCATGATCAATCAAGAGCTATGATGGTGAGGTGGGTCTCCATCTGTGCAAGTGGAAATTGTTGGTCAATATGTCTCTCGGTACTCCATGTCTGCAACATGAGGGCATCGAGACATCATCTCCTTAGTTATCCCACAAAATGGGGATAACATCTAGCTCCTACTTGGAGACATGTGATCATCATAGGGTGCATGAGAACCACAACATATCCTGATATATATATATATATATATATATATATATANCTAGGGTGGTTCTATTACCCTTCATCCATATATATCAAAACTAAAAAATGACAACTAATCTAGAAAATAAAATTTTGCATTTTGTTTTTAAATCTTAAACTAAACATGTAATATGATGAAAGCAATAGGAAGGTAGAGAAAAATGAAAATTTAAATGAAACTAAACTACCATGAGCAATCAAGATGCAAGTACAAGAAATTCCATGATAACCACTAGGTACTGCACCAGTTTAAGGTGGGAGACAAGGTCTGGTTACATTTGTAGAAATATCACCTTACATGGCCCCATCAGAAGCTCTACCCACTTCGCTATGGGCCTTAGACTATCACCAAGGTTGTCGGTAGAAATTATTTTGATCTCAACACTCCACCCTTCCTTGGCTTGCACCCAATGTTCAATGTGGACCTCCTTTGGCCATATTTTCCACCATTATTGGACACCTCAATGATCGCAGAACAATTCACACAAGAAAAGATCAACCCTGATTGCATGGAACATGCATCCACTGATCAGATAGTGGACACATAGGTCAGGGGCACTCACCAGTAGAGGATCAAATTTTATCAGGCTGTCAATGTAGGGAAGCTCCTACACCAAGGCAAGTGGCTCACCCGGGGCCAAATTCAGAAAAAATTTCCTCACCTGATGGGGTGACGCAACACCCCTACCTCAGCAGGCTCTGCGTGACCTCTCGGTCTTGGATCGTTCTATTCCCTTGAGCCAGAATGGCTTTTTAGTTCCCATAGGAACCTTAACACATATAACCACATGTCCTTCTAGGGTTTACGCCTACACAAACAAGCACAAGGCACCTCCACTCAATGTGACCAATCGGTCTAACCATGGTCTTCACCCAAAAAGGTGTTTCGAGTTTCGCGACTTCATGATTCCTATTGTGATTCCATCTAACTCCTTCAATCCTTGAAACCCTGAAATGGGCTAACAGGTCCTCAACTCCTCCCTTATTCCTCAACCATATGAACTCAGCCATGTCCTGGGGTTCACCTCCGAGCGCGTCAGGATTTCATGACTCGTGAGTTCACGATGCAACCTATTCTCCCTTTCCCGAAGTCCAAACTCACGACTTCTTCTCCTCAGATTGATGACCCCGAGCTTCCCACAATCTGACGGTCCAAATTGTATCATAATTTTGCATATCAGGATTTCGTAATTCAAGACCTCCAAGTCACGACCTTCTCCACACTCCAACTCCCAAAATGTCGAAATCCGAAATCAGAAGATCAACGACTCTCGTTGATCCAGATCTAATGGTGAATTTTCCTCCTGAGCTTGTGAGTGTTGACAGAGACTCAGCCTTAACTTCTTCGCTGGTCCACTGGATCCAATGGTCCACAACGAATTGGTAGTTCTCCTTCTGATAATTTCAACCGTCTGTTTGAGTTCTCGATACTCTTGGCCAAATAACTCAATGCCTCTTTCTGAGCTTGATTTCTGTGAGGTGACTTCAGCCCTCATCTTCCTTCGAACTCTTCGAAGCCTCTATCATTCCTAATCTCGGTTCTTGCTGCAAACTCGAGGATTCTAGGGAATCATGTTGGCACTCCTTGCGGCTTCACGATAATCTCTGATTATCTGAACTTCTCAGTTCTACGCACTGCTTGCGATAATAGCTCTTCAACCACTCACTGGGTTGGAAAATTCTAAGACTTCAACTGGCCTACACACACGTTGCATGACTCTGTGCTATACTCACACTTCTACTGGTATGAGAAAAATGGTATCTCTCCTGATCTTTCCTGAGGTACAACTTAGAATCTTGTCAATGCACTTCTTGTGGACCTTCACTACACTCCTTGTAGGAATTCTCAGAATGAGAAACAATTGAAACTGATACTCTCCCTTTTACTGAATTCACGCATTCAACATGAAATCATACATACACACAACATTGAAACAAATGCATAACATCGCATATAATAAAATTGTAAACATACCATTCAATAGATGTAAACAAAATTCATAAACACCATGAAGTTGGATCAATCTTTCTTATATTAATCCAAGTGCATCTGTACATGGGTTCTATAGCATCAACTATTTTCTTATACAATCTTCTACAATCTATCTTATGCTCTCCTCTCCTATTCTCTTTCTCTGCAACTCTTACAATGAGAATAATATTACAATACAATACATACGAGGGAGCTTTCTAGAGTTTTCCCTCCTACAACTCTAACTATCTAATCGAATTAAAATCTCTACAACTACTTTACATTTATTACATTAATTTCCTCCAACAAACAGATGAGAGCAACCGCTCAAGATCTGCGTTACAATCTCGAAACCATAAAAGAAAAAATATCTTCCCAGATATTACATTAATGTTTTATCTTTTCAAATTCAAAACATTCTCAAAATGTGCGTTGGTGCAGTTCCAACTGTCCTCCTCTTTGTTGAATTTCTTTGCTGGCGATGCTCCTACATCATACTCCTCTGGCTGAAAAATTCATGAACTCCTGTTCATGATATCCTGCACCATCTGTCTATTTTTTTTAATATCGTCTTCGCTTTCCCAACTGGCATATTCAATCGGGTGTCTGTTCCATTTTACCAAGTATTCAAAATACGTCTTTCTCTGGGTCTTCTTGCTAACTCTTTGATCAATGATCTTTTCCATCTGTGGCTTTTAAACTATAGGCATCTGTTTGAACCAATGAAATTATTTTTGATTCTCTTCTCCACCTGCTTCATATGCTCTGTAAGGATACAACTCCTCTATGTTGAATATGGGTGAAATTCCCACACCATCTGGAAATTCTATTTCGTAAGCATTTGCCTCAAATTCTCTCAGAATTTTACATGGTCCTATCTTTTTCATTTTCAGTTTATTATGCGTTCCCCTTGGGAATATTTCCTTTCTGAGGTGTGCTAATACTAAATCTCCTACTTCAAATTGAATCTCTCTCTTATGCTAATCTTCTCTATGCTTGTATTCCTGGTTGGAATTTTGCAACCACTCTTTTATCTTACTATGGATCTATTACATCTTTGCTGCAAAATCTTCCACTCCAACACTTCTGAACTCATTCTTCTCTAAGTATCTCAACTTAGATACGTCTCTTGGCTGCATTCCATACATTATCTAGAATGGGCTCTGTCCTGTGCTCCTATTAGGTGAGTCATTATATGAAAATTCCGCTTGTGGCAGAAACTGATCCCACTAACTATGATGTTTAACTACCAAACTCCTTAAAAAATCTCCCAAGCTTCGGTTTACTACCTCAGTCTTTCCATCTGTCCGAGGGTGATATGATGAGATAAAATATAATTCTATCCCCAGCTTATTCCATAGTGTCCTCCAGAAATGACCAACGAATTTGGTATCTCGATCTAAAACAATACTCTTGGGTAAGCCATGAATTCAAACAAATTCTTTTAAAAACAGGTTTGCAATGTGTGTTGCATCACTGGTTTTCTGACATGGAATAAAATGTGCCATTTTAGAAAAATTGTTGACTACCACAAATATGGAATCACAACCTCTCTATTTCCTTGGCAGTCCTAACACAAAATCCATGCTTATCGCGTCCCACAGCCTCTCTGGTACTGGAAATGTTTGATACAATCCTATATTCTATATTTTCCCCTTTGCATTTTGGCAAATTCTGCATCTGTTCAAAAATTTCTTGACATCTGTCCTCATCCCTGGCCAATAATATAAATTTTCCAGTTGTGCAATTTTTTTGTCATGGCGGAAATGTCCAGCCAATCCTCCACTATGTTTTTCCTTTAAAAGGTTTTCTCTCATAGAACTCTTCGGGATACATAATTGATTTCCTTTGAATAATACTCCATCATGGATTACATATTCAACCCATTGGCTTCTATCTCTCAGAACAATATTCTCACATGCTTCATAAGCATCCTTGAAATTTGAATCATCCTTGTACATGTCCTTAAGGTTATCAAAACCTAAGGTCTTCACTCGAAACTCCTGCATAATCAAACATTTCTTGCTCAATGCATCAACAACCTTGTTAGCAGTTCTAGAAATGTGCTTTATAACAAAAGTAAAGTTCTTCATAAATTCAACCCATTTCACATGTTTCTGGTTCAGTTTCTCCTATCTGGTTACAAATTTTAAAGCATGGTTGTTGCTGTACAAAATGAAATATTTCGGAACCAAGTAGTGCCTCCATTTCTTCAACGTCTGTATGATTGCATAAAACTCCTTGTCATACGTGGAATATTTCATCTTGGCATCATTCAACTTCTCACTGAAGTATGCAACTGGTCTATTGTCTTGACTTAAGTCTTCTCTAACCACAAATCCACTTGCGTCACATCTGACTTGAAATGTCTTACTAAAATCTGGCAAAACCAGAACTGGCTATCTAGTGATCTTCTCCTTTAACAACTTGAAACTTTTCTCTGCTTCCTCTGTCCAATGCAAATATTTATGTCTTTTCTTGACTGTGTCCATCATTGGTGCAAAAATTCCACTAAAATTTCTGATGAACTTCCTGTAAAAACTAGCTAGTCCATGGAAGCTTCTAACTTCAAAGATATTCCTCGATGACGTCCATTATTTGATTTCTTTTACCTTCTCAGGATCCATCTTCAACTCATTCAAAGAGATCACAAAACCCAAATAAATGAGCTCTTTCTTCATGAAATATGGCTTCCTCAAATTTATCAGCAATTTCTCTTGCTGCAACCTCCTCATCACTAGAGTTAGGTGTCTCAAATGTTCCTCCTCAGTCTTACTAAAGATTAGTATATCATCAAGATACACAATTACAAACTTTCCAGTGAAATCCTATCAAGACTTCGTTCATTAATATCATAAAAGTACTTGGCGCATTCGTCAAACCAAACGACATGACAAGCCATTCATACAACCCTTCCCTCATCTTGAACGCTATCTTCCATTCATCACCTTCCCTCATTCTAATCTAATGATATCCACTTTTCAAATCAATTTTTGAAAAAAACTTTGCTCCACTCAAGAAATCCATCAAGTCATCCATTCTTGGTAAAGGTAATCTATACCTGATGGTGATTTTGTTTATAGCCCTTGAGTCTGTAAACATTCTCCATCCACCATCCTTATTTGGACTTAACACTGTTGGTACAATGCATGGACTCAAGCTTTCTCTTATCAACCCTTTGTCCATCAAACCCTAGACTTGCTTCTTGACCTCTTCATTCTCTTGTGGCATCAATCTGTACGCTTCTTTGTTTGGTAAACTTGCTCTTGGTATAAGGTCAATGTGATGGATTATACTTATGATGGGTGGCAACGAACAAGGTAAATCATCCACCACTATATCAATAAAGTTCTCAAGCATTTCCTGAATTTCCTCAGGTAGATCATCCATCAAAGTACTGGTCAAAATGACTCTAGGTTTCCTCACCATAGCAAACTGCATGTCTTCTTCTTTCCTGACTTCATCTAGAAGTTCCTTCCCACTCATGAGAAGTTTAGTGTTTCTTGCTTCTTCCTTCACCTTCTTGTCTTCAATCGGAAGCAACATATGTGTCCTACCATTATTCTCCAAGGTGTACGTGTTCTTTTTTCTGTCATGAACAACATTCCTGTCATATTGCCACGGTCTCCCCAACAAAAGATGACAGACATCCATGGGAATAACATCACATAAAATCTCATCTCTATATCCCCCTATCTTAAATTCAACTAAACACTGTTTAGTGACAGTTACCTGATGTAATTTTTGCAACCACGAAACCTTGTATGGGCTCCGATGTTTAATTGTCTCTAATTCCAACTTCTCCACCATTTATGTGGATACTAGATTATCTGTACTTCCACTGTCCACAATTAACTTGCATACCCTATCATTGGTTTTGCAAGCAGTTCTAAACAAACTGTTTCTTTGGACTGGATTCTCTATCTCCTTCTTTGGCTTCAAGAGAATTTTCCTCATCATTAAGGATCTTCCACCTTCTGCATCTTCTGCCTCAACATTTTTCCTTTGCGCTTATGAAATGTGAGCTTCGCCTTCTCCATCTCTTTTTCTATCAGGGCATTCAAAAGATTTGTGTCCAATATTTCCACAAACAAAACACTTTTTCTCACCTCCTCTTCCTCTTGCTCGAGGAAAAGTGTTCTTATCGGCATACTATCCTCCTTGTGAGCTTCCTCCCCTTTCTGCGTGGTTATCAAATTTCTTTTCTTCATCCTTGGGCTTCTATACTCTGTCCTAGGCAATTGCTTTTCCTCTGCTCTGACTTCTACCTCTACCCCTTTGACCTTTCTTTCGGACCAACTTTACTTCAGCCTTTGAAGCAATTTGATAAGCATCTTCCACGTTTTTGATTGTTACCATGCTCATCTCATATTGAATTTAATATCTCAAGACATTCATATGTCTGGAAAATTTTCCATCATCACTCTCATGACGACTTTCCTTGATGTTGAGTCTGTAAAATTCTTTAGTTTCATCCCCTTCTGTCTCAAATTCTAAATTCTTCGAAACAAGTTAATTTGGTAATATCTGGGTATAAACTTGGCTTTCATCTTTGCTACCATCCTATCCTAGATTTTGATTCTTTGTTTTCCTTTGCAACACTTGTCAGTCTACAATTCATCCCACCTGTAGCACCACTTTTCGGTTACCAAGGCTTAATTTCTCTTAAAAGAAAACTATAACACCCCTTTGTACATAACTCATACAGGCATTATATAATCCACATGCGTTTAAGCAAAGAAATACATTTAAGCTCAGAGTAAACATATTATTTACTGCTATAATAACAATCAATAACATTAACATTAAATTGATATGCACAACATAATACATGATGATTATAATACATAGAGATACAGAAACATAATTAAAGCATCATCTGGTAATTATCTTTTAACACTGGTAGTTCCACCAACCAAGTGCAGGCCTTCCATGAACCTCCCAGCCTTAGACCACACTGCTCATCAACTCAGCAGTGGGTCACCCCCGAGCTGGGACTAAGCTCCACCCCCAAGGCAGGGAATCCTAGGCTAGGCTGAGGTTACAGGGAATACACACAATCATAAGGAAGGAATTCTCTCCCAGGAACCACTCATGCTCACTGCCCCAGACTCTCCTTCCCCACATGCCTATTCCACCCCAGGAGTATACACCTTCTCTGTCACCTAGATAGTCATTCGGATGCTAACCCCCCTTGCCTTGGGTTACAGCAACAGACCGGACCGAAAGTTTTCGAGATCTGTGGTAGCTACAGGGTTCCTTCCAGGAGTTCTCTCCTTCCTTTGCGCACTCTCTCACCTGGAGAGAATTGCTCACAGGCCAACAACCTGTTCTTCCAACCTCAATCACCTCTCTCACTTGGAGAGAGTGTTGTACAACTGGCCAACAAGCCCCCACCCAGTCCAGCACTGCGTGGCCACACAACCAACGGGGAAAACGGACACGGCTTTCCAACCGGTTCAACAATGGCAGATGGTCTCATGGATATGGCTTCAGAAAAGTCTCCATGCATAGGCTCGACGCTCAGACAGAGGATGTTTCGGCTTTTCAGAATCAACACACAAGCTATCCCCGAAATCAACACAGACTATTTTTTTTCGGTTTTAGAATTGCACCCAGTCTTTTTGCAGAGGTCGGATGGGATGTACGGTTCGGAAGATCGGGTAGAATGGAAGAGAACCCCCTCTCGTAGCTCATCTTGGCCATTTTATTCGCATGCACCAGGGTTGACACTTGTCACCCTTGGAACTGCATGCGTTCATCAACATGCATCCGCTTTGCACGTTTTCCCCTTGCCAGGAACTTAGGATAAAAAACATAAAATGCTCATGCATTTTTGGAATAATATTAAAATATTATTCCCAAGGCTGAAGCCCCCTAGGCTTAACACTTAGCCCCTTTTCCCACCTTCCAGCCCATAATCCCTTGCCTTCTTCGTGGAAGCTCAGTCCCCTTTCACTCATTCATCGTGGTCGGTTTGCACCTGGCGGTGTTTACAATTTTTTATTAATTGTTCTGCATGATTACATATACCACAGTAGGCTCCTGGCCTTCCACACTTAGGCTCCCTAGCCTAACAAACACATAAGCCACTAGATTATAAAAACTTGGCTCACCAGCCTATAAAACATAATTGCAATTCCTTTCAGAACATGATTTACAACAGGGCTCAGCCTTGGGGACACTACACCACCACAGTTCTACATGCCCTTTCAGTCTAGTGACAACATGTTTAACTTTCTTATCTTCTTCAATATCCTCATATTCAAAGTATTTATCCAGAGCTCTAAACCAATCTATCAGATCCTCAACGTCTAAGTTGTCGTCATACATCGAGATGTCCATTTTTTCTCTAGCCCCTATTCTTGCAACAACTTTGAATAGACGTTCCTCTGCAACATCTTCAACTACAACTTCTTCTTCGACTCCAACCTCATTTTCTCTTTAGGCCTCACTAATATCTCCAGTATCAGTTGTTCATCTCTGTGTTGTCTCCATGGCATCCAATGGAGCACGAAGTTATCTCATTTCCCTTTCCACACCTGGATCAGGCATTGGTCTCTCTTGATGTCTTTTGGGCGGCATTGTTTAAATCTGTTCCACACAAAATTCAAATCACAACTTGCTTCCTATCTCCCTTACTTACAAAAAGAAATGATTGTAAGCTCTGATACATCTGACATAGCACCCCTACCTCATCAGGCTCTGTGTGACTTCCCGGTCTTGGATCATTCTATTCCCTTGAGCCAGAATGGCTCTTTAGCTCCCACAGGAACCTTCACACATATAACCATAGGTCCTTCTAGGGTTTATGCCTATGCAAATAGGCACAAGGCGTGAACGTGCACTCCATGTGACCACGGTCTTCACCCGAAAAGGTGTTTCAGGTTTTGCGACTTCGTGATTACTGTTGTGAGTCCCTCTAACTACTTCAATCCAAAAAACCATGAAATGGGATAATGGGTCCTCAACTCCTCCCTTATGCCTCAACCATATGACCTCAGTCACGTCCTGGGGTCCACCTCCGAGTGTGTCAGGATTTCTCGACTCGTGAGTTCACGATGCAACCTCTTCTCCCTTTCCCAAAGTACGAAATCATGACTTCTTCTCCTCAGATAGACAACCCTGAGCTTCCCACGATATGACGGTCCAAATTGTATCGGAATTTCACGTATCAGGATTTCGTAATTCAAGACCTCCAAGTCACGACCTTCTCCACACTCCAACTCCTGAAATGACGAAATCCGAAATCACAAGATCAACGAATCCCATTGATCCAGATCTAACGGTGACTATTCCTCCTGATATTGTGAGTTTTGACAGAAACTCATACTTAAATTCTTCGCTGGTCCACTGGATCCAACGGTCCACGACGAATTGGTAGTTCTCTTTCTGAGAATTTCAACCGTCCGTTCGAGTTCTCGATACTCCTGGAAAAATAACTTGGCGCCTCCTTCTGAGCTTGATTTCTGCGAGGTGAGTTCATCCCTCATCTTCCTTTTAACTCTTCGAAGCCTCTATCCTTCCCGAGCTTGGTTCTTGATGCAAACTCAAGGATTCTAGAGAATCCTTTCGGCACTCCTTGCGGCTTCACGATAATCTATGATTATCTGAACTTCTCAGTTTTGCGCACTCCTTGTGACAGTAGCTATTCAACCATTCATTGGGTTGGAAACATCTAAGACTTCAACTAGCCTGCACACACCTTGCACGACTCTGTGATATACTCTCACTTCTGTTGGTATGAGAACAACGATATCTCTCCTAAGCTTTCCTGAGCTACAACTCATAATCTTGTCAACGCACTCCTTGTAGATCTTCACTGCACTCCTTGCAGGAATTACTAGGACGCAAAACAATTGAAACTCATACTCTCCCTTTTAAAGACTTCATGCATTCAACACGAAATCATACATACACACAACATTGAAACAAATGCATAATAGAGCATATAAGAAAACTGTAAACATACCATTCAATAGATGTAAACATAATTCATAAACACCATGAAGTTGGATCAAGATTTCTTATATTAATCCAAGTGCATATGTACATGGGTTCTATAGCATTAGCTATTTGCTTATACAATCTTCTACAATATATCTTCTGCTATCCTCTCCTATTCTCTTGCTCTGCAACTCTTACAATGATAATAATATTACAATACAATACATACGAGGGAGATTTCTAGAATTTTCCCTCCTACAAATCTAACTATCTAATTGAATTAAAATCTCTACAACTAATTTACATTTATTACATTAATTGCCTCCAATAAATAGATGATAGAAATCGCTCAATATCTGCGTTACAATATCCAAACCATAAAAGCAAAAATATCTTCCCAGATATTACATTAATGTTTTATCTTTTCAAATTCAAAACATTCTCAAAATGTGCGCTGGTGCGGTTCCAGCTGTCATCAACTTTGATGACTTGCTTTGCTAGCGATGCTCTTGCATCATGGGGACACTCAACATAATGGAGACCATTGCTTCCTAAAGGGGGAGGACTGATCCAGGTGGATATTGGTGGCCACCCACCTATTCCAACTGGTTCCTCTTGACAGTTTTTAGTTCAACACGTTCTTCTGTAACTGTTTGTAATTATGGGTTCTACACTTTCGAGACTTTCTGAAGCCCTACAAAGATTCCAGGTGGATATTGGTATCCTCCCACCTAATGAAACTGGATTATTGTGGATGTTTTCATGTTAGTACATATTTCTGTACTTACAGGTCCGTTTTGGGGCCCTAAACAATGTTTTTTTGTCTTTCCATAGTCAACATATAGATGGAGTCAGAGTTTAAAGGCATAATTTGTAGTTCTTGAAACTACCTTTCCAACATGCTATCATGCGCCTAAAACAAAGGTCGTATGCAAAATTTACGACCCCAGGAGGTTGAGGTACCAAATTACCCATCAAGGCCCACATAACTTTTGGCGTTTCATCTCCTAGGGTTAGTTTTTTGGATGTATAGGGTTTTGGAATTCAACAGTAATGTTATAAAGGCCTCTAAAGCCTCATTGTAATCATTCTACTTAGAAGGATGCGCGTAGCAGCGAAATCTCTTCTCAGAGATAACTACCACCATTCGAGAAAGTTGTTTTCAGTTCTGCAGTTTTACAATTTCAGACTATTTTATTTATTCAATAGAAGTTATTGTTCACTGGATATCTATTTTTGTTCTCAATATCTCTGTGTTATTGTGTTTAGTCTTCTATTCTTTTCATTCCACTCATAAATCCAGATCAGTGGTATCAGAGTGGTCTGCTCTTCATTTTTTTTCTTCGTGCATGAGATCTAGGTACAAGAAGTTGGGACTCAAACTAGTTGAGCCTTTGTAAGATCGGCCACGCCGAGCCCGACTACAACCCATGGGGGATGAGAATAAAGATGATAGAGCAGGGGATCCTTTCAAAATGTTGCTTGAGGAAGCCCTTGCGCGACAAAGGAATGAAATGATGGAAAACTTTGCACAGATCCTTCGACGGTTTCCCACATGAGACACATATTCATCAAGTGGCCATGCAAACCCCTTCATGGTATAAGTAAAATTTGATATTACATTATTTGAAAGACTGATAGATGTGAAGGATGTAGGTAAATGGTTGAATCTTCTCGAAGGGTGTTTTTCGGTCCACAATTATTTCGATATGGAAAATATTACTTTTGCACTCCTGAAGGTCGTCCCCCATGTTAAAGACTGGTGGGATACTTACTTTGAGAAAAGGGACATAGAGGAATCTGCAATATTTGCATTTTCTCCCACATGGGATTCCTTCAGGGATGTTATTAAAGAACAATACTATCCTGTTGGTAGCTACAAGGACAAGTACATAAGATGTACCACACTGCATCAGGAAAGGGACCAGACAATACCATATTTCACTAATATTTTCCACACCCTGCACAACAAATTGGGTATCAAAGACTATGAATGACATCTGGTGCTAAAATTCCACAACTGTATGCATAGATACATTCAAACATAAATGGATTTTTTGGACACCGCATCATTAGGTGTGACTTATAGATATGTTGTCAAGATCGAGCATAAATTTAAGCAGAAGAGGCGAGAGTTTGGATCTGCAAACTCCTCACTATCGAAGCAGGGAAAAGGCAGCCCCAAGCCATTAAAAAAGGGACAAAGAAAAGACAACCACTCTCAGGACAACCAATCCACGTATCAACTACCCCCATTGGGGCCCACAAACCTTTTGGCATTTCATTTTCCGAGGTTAGGGTTTTGGATGTTTAGAGATTTCTATCTTATTTTTTATGTTAACAAATACCTTTGGAGCCTCATTGTAATGAACTTCTTGCGAATGAGCATAACATAAACATCTATCTTCAGAGATAAGCTACCACCATTCTATCTAGCTTGTGTGCTTTGCATTTTACAATCTTTTGTATTCTAGACAATCATTAATAGAATCAAAGTTTTAATTCTTTACTGTATTACTTTGTTCCTCGAAATATCTCTATGTATATCCTTGTTATATTTCCGTCTTCATGTAGTTCTCAAAATAATTCGAATTAGTGAACTTGTTTGAGTCTTGGTGCATAACAATGTCAACTTGTATGAGTTGTGGCACAAGAGGAGGGGGCACTTCCATCATAGGGAATTGGATATTATGAGGGAGATAGTCATATGTATTTTAGAGTTCAGTATTGAGCAGGATGGTGTATGTAGAGGGTTCACTCTTGGCAAGCATGCCAAGGCTTCTTTCCCAAGCATCAAGCATAGGTCTAAGGGGATTCTAGATCTAATACATTTTGATGTTTCTGGATCGATGTCATTAGCGTCAACAAGAAGAGGCATGTATTATGTTTCCTTTATTTGATGATTTATCTCTCTAGACTTGGATCTACTTCTTAATTACCAAGGATGAGGTATTTAGCAGGTTTTAGGAGATCCAAGCTCTAGTTGAAAACCAGATAGGGAAGAAGATCAAAGTCTTGAGATCAGACAATGGGGGAAAGTATACCTCCAAGGAGTTTGAGGGTTTTTGCAAGGGGAAATTTTCCTTGTGTAGAGTAAGTATGAAGTTTAGATACTAAAGAGGTTTTAGATGGATGACTGCAAACCTATGGTCAAACCCATGATCACTAATTTGAAGAAGGCGACAACTTCATATTCAAAGTTGGCAGATATCTTGTTGTACAAGAGGCTGATAGGTTCTTTGATGTATTTAATCAACACTGGGCTCAATATATGTTTTGCAATGAACACCTCGATTCAGTTCATAGTGAAGCCAATGTAAGAGAATTGGGTGGCAACAAAACATGTGCTCACGTATTTGAAGGGAAAAATGGTGTATGGTTTAAGATATATTAGAGATGGTGAAGTGAAGTTGAAGGGGTATACAACCTTAGATTGGGAAGACAATGTAATAAAGAAGAAGAGCACCTCAGGGTGTTGATTTAGCTATTTGGGATCAACGATGATATCATGGTTCAACATGAAGTAGACTTCTGTGACACTTAGCTCAACAAAAGTATAATACATGGCTGCTAGTATGACTAGTTTTGAGGTCTTTTGTCTTCACAATTTACTTTAAGGATTGTTTTATTAGGAGTTGGATCCCATGATCATTTACTGTGATAATAAGAGTAGAATCAAACTCTCTGAAATCCGATGTTTCATAAAATGTCCAAGAATATAGAGATCATATATCACTTCATATGAGACATGGTTAAGAAGGGAGCACTGAAGCTCCAACAGATTCCCACAGATCAATAGGTAGCTGATATTCTGACCAAGACATTGGCAAAAGGGAAGTTTGAGGCATTCTAAGTCATAGTTGTGTTGACGCATAATTCCTTCCTTGCTAAGAGGTAGTGTTGAGAATTATAGGTCGGACATGAACTTTAGTGCATTTTCTGTGTGAACATGTGAGAAGTAGTTCGAGGCATTTTGAAAAAGTAACTCTATTTTTGAAAAGTAAATTATATTTTGTAATTCACTTTAGTTAAAAAGTGAAAGTCTTATTTTTGGCAGTTGAGTTTAAAAAGTTTATTTCATGCATGCATGACTTAGAATGAAAGTAATATAAAAAATAGCTTAGGGTTTTCGTCTAAGCTAAAAATATAAAAACAGATCAAGATAGAAAGTTTAAACACACACAAATACTTGAGCAAGTTGAGCAATAGAGAGGGAGAGAGAACAAACAACCAGTATATAGATGTTTCTAGAAACACGTTGTCCCATACAGTTCCATACAATGTACGGAACAATTTTGTACAGTCGTATAAACAATACTATATGGATTCATACATTCATACTAATAGAACCATATGGATAGGCCGTACAAATAGGTCGTACTCTCCCAAAAAGTTGTTCCACTTAGTTTGAGGTGCTTCTTGATATTTGTGTAGCTTGTTTTTGGGAATATCATGGATGTTTCCTTGTAAGCTTTTCAAAGTAATGCAAAACTAGATTTGAAGGAGTAATTACCTGTGTATGTGTGTAATTGATTTTATTCTTTCGCTATTTGATTTCTAGCTATTGTGTGATTAATGCAATGGTTTGAAATTTATTTATGCAACAATTAAATTCAACAATATACTTACTTGATTGAAATCATAAGGACATTACTTAACTAGGGCTTGGGGATTTTCATAGACACCCCTAAAACTACTTTACAAATAATTGCCCCATAATCCATTCTCTTGGCTAATAAGAAAACTTGGGTGTTCCCACACTGAATCCCTAGACAATGGTTCTAACATAAATTTCTTTGTTCCACCAAGAGTAACAAATACAATGAATTTTTTGACATGGAATCAATCATACCCTAGGCTCAAGTTATATCTTAGTATGTTGTGGTTTCCATGCCATTCAACTATATCCAAATTATTTCTTTTTTAACAAGAGCGACTAATTGATTTATATATAAAAGATGGCTGTAGCAATGCTAAAACCAACTAGAGAGTACAGATTCTTTAGTTTAGGACTTATCATCCAAAAAAGGAGGAGATAAAATTCCTCAAAGCACTGAAGTTTTCAAAAAAAACTTTTACATGAAGATAGATTCTTATCCTAAGAAGGATTCTATCCTATGATCAGAGAAAAAATGCATATATAAATATTTGAAACCTAGCTAATTAAGTTTTAGTTCCATGTCCACATGAGCTTGGGTGTCATTCTGGATTTCGAATGCATATGGCGGCTGCTGATGAGGTTTCTCTACTTCACAGGATGCCTATGAGCTTTCTGAAGGGATGATTTCCATCTAACCTTGAATTGTTGTCCTGTGCCCTTGATTTTTCTCCTTCCTATAAGCGAATTCGCTCTGATTTTCGATTGAATCTCCTAAGTACAATTTCCCTTTCTTTGTCTTGTCGTTCCTCTCTTGGCTTGCTGGAGCTATTATTGGGATTCATGAAGAACTATCATTTCCTGTTGTCGATGCTCTAGTTTGATCTTCATAGTTTCCAATTTGCAAGTGTTTTAATCACATACTGCGTGACCTTTGTGCAAAATTTTGAAATGGTTATGAGCTTGAGTTAGAAAACTTCGTGAGTGCTGAAGGGGGGGTGAGTCAAATAATACTAACGATCCCCAATCACCTAAAATCCATCAAATGCTACTCTTTTTATTTTCCAACCTCAACGCCTCATGCATTATTCGTCACCACCTTCTAGAATTATGATACCGCTTGCTGGTTCGTATCCACTGGTAAATTCAAAATGAATTTCCTGATTAATTTCCTCATTATGATATCAGGTGGAATACCAGTCCCACATGCGAGGAGACACTTCAAAAATTTTGGTTTAAATGTCTGCGTGAGAACATGCTGACTGATGTCTTAGATGGAGTGTGAAGATCTTGGAGGTGACGTGAGGCATGTTGATGTTGTCATGGCCCTCTGTATGAGTTGAGATAGTGGGTGGGTGACACATCACTCCCGTCATAAAGTATTTTTAATTTTGTCTCCCATGCTAATATTCTGAAAAGCATATTTGTTTCTCATTTATCATATTTATTGTTTCTTCTTTTTAATTTTGTCTCCCATGCTAATATTCTGAAAAGCATATTTGTTTGTCTCATTTATCATATTTATTGTTTCTTCTTTGATAAGTTGGGAAATTGTTACAAAGTCCCTTTGTTCCAGATTGCTAAGGAATAACACACATGGTAATTACCTCGTTATCCTCACATGGTAATATTTTTAATTTTGCATAATCTCCCATGTATCATATTTGTTTGTCTCATTTATCGTATTTATTGTTTCTTCTTTAATAATTTGGGAAATTGTTACAAAGTCCCTTTGTTCTAGATTGCTAAGGAATAACACACATGGTAATTACCTCGTTATCCTTTAGGTCCCCATTTATCAATGATTTGGCTTTCTTGTCCAACTGGTTTTGTTGTCATAGAATGTGGAAATATTTCACATGACACAATTTTCTTTCCTCGAGTTTTATTCTTTTATATATGAATTGTAAGATGGGTTTGGTATTATGAGTAATGCGTCTTAGACCTTTAATCATCATTTTTGAATCACGTATCACTATGATTCTTTGAGATTTGTCTTTAGGTATTAATGTCCTGTCTTTGAATGCTGCCAAGACCTATGCTTGATTGTTTGTTTTATGGCCTAATCCTTATGAGTATTTATATTATTTTTATCCTCCAGGGTCAAATATGAGCTCCCCTGCCCCTGCCACCCCTTTTAATTGAAGGACATGGGGGTGGTATTTGATCCACTTATGTGTGAACTATATCCAATTTGTTACCCAAAAATGAATGATTCTAAAATTTCCCAGGTTAACATAAATATTTCCTTGTCCAAACTAGTTTTGACATTCATCTCCTTGAAACCATAGTCCAATTGCCACTAGGCATTGATTTTATTCTTTCCATATTATACCAACATGTGAAAAAGTAATGCAATAAACACAATCATAGTAGTTGGTTTTGATATTATGGGAGCTGCCAGAGGTATTAACCTCCACGTGTAACCCTAACAAGGATATAATATTTCGGGAAGTAAGAAGAAACCCTAAATCATTGGACATAACCCTATAAAACAAGTCAGCTAAAAGAAATATTTAATATTGAGCTTTTAGCCTCGAGAATGAGAAGTCGACCCAGATAGATAAGGAGGAGTAGTATAAATACAGGATGCTTGAGCTCATTTGGACACACAACTCACAACTGCAGAAATTCAGTTGTGCGCAAGTATGGAGAGTAGTTGCAGCTACAACTACTACAACTTGTATTTTGGGTTTCAGTCTTGGAATCTCTCTTGGTTATGGTTTGGAATTTCTGCTTGGTATGCTAACTCTGGAGAGTGATACACTACCTTGATTGGCTATTAGGCCTAGGGTTTTCTTCCAAAATTATTCTCTGTCAAGGTTAAGGTGCTCAGGGGTGGCTTCGGCCTATGGTTGGGTGACAATATTTCTATATTTTCTATGGTTAAACAAGCACACCTATTATTTCTAACAATTTATGGACCCACAATATCTTTGGACAATCTAACTACTGGAAGATAGATAGGGAGTATTTTCTTAGTTATAATTGCAGTTGCAGTCGAAGTTTTTGCTGCAGAAATGAAACCCTAACCCTCTCATTGAGGCACCTTAAGTGAAGAGATTGACCTAATTTTGGGATATCCTAGTGCACCCCAACCTATCATACCTCCTGGTACTCTCATCAAGCTAAGACGTCAAGTTTGATTTTTTGGTCAAAGTCAAAGGTTGACCAAGTCAAAGCAGTCATGACTTACTCTATGAAGACAAAAAACAAGTTAGCAGGGGTTTCTAACTTCAGAGCATGGAAGACAAGGATTGACCTCATCATTGCCAAGAATAAAGTGTTGGATATCGTGGAACCACAGTTTGAAGAAGGAAAAGAGAAGGAACCTCAGAACATTGCAATTATGGAGAAGTTCAAGGATAATGACATCAATTCCATGAGTATCACAGTGGATTTTGTAAAATACCACTTGATACCCTACATCTCTCATCTTGACTCATCTAAGAATATGTACGATGCCCTACCTAACCTCTTATCAGTTAGAAACATTGGACAAGTAATGAGTCTGAAGAATGAGCTCCATGACATGAAAATGAATGATGATGACAACATAACGTCATACCTTGTGAGAATATCTCAGTTAAGAGATCAACTACAAGGTATTGAAGAAATCATTTCAGAGAAGGAACTGCTAGATATAGTACTCAATGGTCTTCCCAAGACATGGGATGCATTTTCCATAAGCATGAACACAAGAAAGGAGTATCCCACATTTGAAGAACTTTGGACTTGTGCACAAGAAGAATCAAGGATCAATGCAAAAGAGAAATCCCAAAAGAAATACAATGATCCAACTTTCACATCAAAGTTCAAGAATTTCAGGAATAAGAAGAAGTTTGGCTCAAGGAAGAAACCAAATAAAGAAAAGGATATGTCAAATATACAATGCTTCAACTGTCGAAAATATGGTCACTACAGGAACCATTTTCATGAGTTAAAGAAAATGAAGAAAACATATGAAGCAACCGTTGCTGAAGAAAGGGAACCCTCAAATAAAGTCAAGCAAGATAAACTAGACTTTTTCTTCTAAGTCAAGGTAACAATATTCTTCAAAGCTCTTGTATATATCATGTTTACATAGTTCATGTACATATCATGTATATCTATTTCTTAGAATAAAATATGTTCAAGGGAAACAATACCCATGGAATATAAGGATTTCTATTACGATGACTACAAGTCAAGAAATACACATGAAAATATGAAGTATGTTGACAATATTTGGTAACAATTCCCATGGAAGCTATTATATAAGTAACAACTTCTAGATAATATGAAATCATAATCAAACCTGAAGAGACACAAAAGAAGTCAAAACAAAGGAAATCAGAAAAAGACCTGTGAGACATTGCAGAAGGAAATAAGAATGTAGACGAAAGCTTGGACTATCTTAGATGGAGGGAGATGATTACAAAATTCCAAAAGAAGAGCACACATTCATGCATTAAGCAAGGATTAGGAGGGAGATAATCCTAAATAATATGATCCATTGAGGATTATGAATTTTCTATCCATGTTCCCATTAAAAGTAGTAGCCATGAAAAGCAACACGTCTTTAGTTTGACTTTAGAAGAAGTCTTCTTGGAAAATAAGCCTTAAAGTATCCTTGGTTGTCCATCTACATCCATGATCCTATGATGAAAGGAAGAAGTTGGAATCTTAAGGGAATGTAATATATAGAAGACTCCATGGACCCAAGAGCTAAATAGAAACATGAGGAAGAACATGAACATTCCAAGAAAGAAAGAAAAATCTAGAACAACCAGTGATTATACCGAGAATCACAAAAGACTACCAGCTTGGTTTGAACTCACTAAGAAGCAATCAAACAAAAGAAATGGAAGTTATGATAAAGAACAGTGTGAAAAATACTTATGAATGGAAGCATTACAAGATTCATGGGTTCTTCCAGAAGGAGGGATAAGACTATGACAACAACTTGTTCCAGATATACCTCTTGTAGTATCCATGGATTGTAATTTGCATGTAAAACACTGTTCTTCCCAATAAAGCAAGTGAGAAAAAATATTATACTATAAAGAGACCCATGTATGCAGATATAAGAAGACCTTGTATGGATTCAAACAACTTGATGCATAGTATCTCATATACAACAGAAGCGTGGTGAAAACTTTCTATGATAGAGATAGTGTATCAGAATAGTTACTCATAAGTCTGGGATGATGGATTGCTAATCCATGGAAAACTTTCATGATGACAAAATAAGTGCTACTTGGATATGTTTCAGTTTGAGCCTTGCCACAATGTCATGAGTTAGCAGGAAACAAAAGTGCTGAATTTGACCATGATATATTGTAATGATCAGAGCTATATGAAAGCCTTCAGAGAAAAACAATGTTCCATAATGGACCAAAGTACATTGAGATCAAACATTACATTCTCTGTGATGAACTCTAGAAAAGATAATTGGTTTTCCAATATATCTCCATAGATGAGCAGATAAAAGATATTTTGGTAAAGCCTCTATCCAATATGAAAAAGTTTGCATACTTAAGAAACAAGCTGGGGATTATGGAGACAACTTCCTTATTGAAAAAGGAAGAGATTACTCCCAGGTTGGGAGGGAGCACTGATGTGTTATTGATTTATGTACAGTCATTTTTCAGTTCAAAAATGGTCTGGGACTAGCAATTCCTTTCCAGTTCATAAAGTGGTTTGAGATTTCTGACAGACAAGCATTTTCTAGTTTGGAAAATGGTCCAGATCAGACAATCATCTTTGTAATGAAAATGGCTCGATAGATTGTTGATTTAACATAGACAACGATTCCCCTTGTGGCCATTGTGGGGGACTGGTCTAGGACAACCATTCTTCTTGGAAGTCACTATGAGTAGTGGTCAAGTAGAATGGTCTGCCTCACCGAGCAATCATTCTTTTGAAGTTCACAGTTGTGAGAAGTTTCGAAGAAAGGTCCGTTCTGGAGGTTGGTGCAGGACAACCATTTCCATTAGGAAATGGTTCGCACAATCATTCCCTAGGAAAAACTCATTCCATCCATGTTTCACTATGATTATTTCCAGAGGAATGACTCAGTTAGGTGAATGGTATAGGTTCAACAATCAAGGATAGGCATTCCCTAAGGCAAACTCATTCTCTCCAGGTTGCAATATGACTAGTGCTGGAGGAATGCCCCAGTTAGGTGAACGGTCTAGGTTCAGAAATCAGGGACAATTATTCTTCTATTCTTGAGAAGAATAGTCCATATATCCCATGGAGAATGTTTCACATTTTGAGGGAAGATGCTCTTCCATATATCACACATGTGAGTGGAAGAATGGCCCATATGACTCAATTTATATCATGATATTTTTTTTTTATGTAGGTTGATATCAGATGATATGATTTCTATGGAGACTGTATGTCTTTGGACAATAGATGTATGCTACTGTGGTGGATTTGTTCCACTGGTTGTGACTACATGTCAGTGATTAAGTATCTGTGTGCTACTTTGTGTGGTTGTGTACCACTCGATAGTAGTTGTGTAATACTATGGATATACACAATTGTGTTCTATTGAATGACATTGTTATGATTTACGTGTAGACTATTAGTAGTGTTGAAAATGATTATCAGCTAGATGGGTAGTCAGTGTGCTAATGGACAGACATTATCCAGACAGAAAATGGTCTAGGAAATTTATTCTTCTAAGATGTATGTATGGATTAGAAGAATAGTCCTTGTAGCCCATGGCGTGGCTTCCAACATCTGTTGGAACAATTATTCTTCTAGGAAATATGTCCATATTAGAATAATGGTTCTTGTATCACTCTGTGGAGTGAGTGAATTATTCAACATTATGCCTGATTACCCAGATGGAATATGGCTTCGAGAAATGATGAAGTTGATGCTATCAGATGATACTGATAGTGATGATGGTTCTTGTGATCTAATCATGGGATAACCTATATGTCTATGATGATGCTATCGATTGAATGATTTTTTTGTGCTCAATACCATTTCCTTCAATACCTCCCTAGCTAGGAGGGAGTGTTGATATTATGGTAGCTGTGGGAGGTATTAACATCCATGTGTAACCCTGACAAGAATAAAATATTCCAGGAAGAAAGAAGAAACCCTAAAGCATTGGACATAACCCTAGAAGACAATTCGGTTAAAGGAAATATTTAATATTGATCTTTTAGCCTCCAGAATGAGAAGTTGGCCTAGACAACTAAGGAGGAGAAATATAAATACAACATGCCAGAGCTCATTTGGACACACACAGCTCACAACTGCAGAAATTCAGTGGTGTGCAAGTGTGGAGAGTAGCTGCATCTACAACTACTGCAACTTGTATTTTCGGTTTCAGTCTTGGACTCTTTCTTGGTTATGGTTTGGAATTTCTGCTTGGTATGCTAACTCTGGAGAGTGATACACTACCTTGATTGGCTATTAGGCCAAGGGTTTGATTCCAGAATTATTTTCTGTCAAGTTTAAGGTGCCGAGGGTGGCTTCAGCCTATGGCTGGGTGACAATATTTCTATATTGTCTATGGTTAAACAAGCACACCTATTATTTCTAACAGTTGGTACCCCTTGGTACTAAGGTAATTGTTAATTTGAAATGTATTTTTTGGAAGCATAAATATGTAAAACAACATTTCTAGTTCTGGCTTCTTAGTTATGAATGTATCTATTGTTCATATGGTTAATGCGTCTTATCTATCAAAGAGTCCTATTACATGTCCCTCCCAACTGGGCTCCTCCACTGGGTTCCAGGTTTTCCTAACTAAAATTGTTGTGTACCAGGCAACCAAATAATCATAAAAAATACCAAAATGAATACTTCCATGCCTAAATAAAGTGAAAGAGGGAATGAATGTGAAGCCTCTTTGAGTGGGCATCCTTCTATCACAATATATCAAATGCACAAGATAAAATTATCATTCAAATGATTTTCAATTTTCCTTGATGTATATATAAGAGACAAAGGGCTAGAAAATGATAATAATAAACTTGCACAATAATAATTAATGTAATGAGAATGATTGAGGATTATGGTTAGGGGATTAACATGCTCGTCCCCTTCAAACATGCACTTATTTCAATGGTGATAAACTATGGATGCTTCTGTACGAAGAATTCATCTTCCCAAGTCACATCTTCTATCGGCAGGTTCTTCCACTTAATGAGGTACTCAATAATTACTCAGGTACATATTTGTTTGATCTGTATTTCAATCATTGTTTCAGGGTCTAGTATGATATTTCTCTCTTCATCAAGCTCAGAAAAATACTCTAAATTGGGATCTTGAAACTGATTACCTTCTTTAAACAAGAAACACGGGAAGACCAAATGTACATGTAAAGGAGGCAACTCCAATTAATAAGCTACATTGTCAGTGCTTTGCAACACTTATAGGGACCATAGCACTTGAGTGATATATTATTGTCCTCCTTTTTTTGCTCAAGGGACATCCATTTGTATGGTTGTATCCTCATAAATACCCAATCCCCCCCTTCAAATTACTTGTCACTACAATATTGATTCGATTGTTTTTTCAACCTGTGTTGTCCTATACCTAGGTTGTTTTTCAATAGTTGGAGAACCTCTTGTTGGTAATTGATGTGATTCTCCACTACTTGAACCTTAATTTTCCCCTTCAAGGGTGATGTGATAGATGGAGGATGATACCCATATACTGCCATAAATGGAGACATTTTGGATGATGTATGAAAGAAAGTGTCCACTATTTTTCCAAAGTTAACCATTTAACCTATTATGACTATTTATTGGATGCAAAAAAATAGAGATATCCTTCTAACATTTATTCAAAATCTTAGTTTACTCATTATATTGGGGATTGTAAGATGATCTATGAGCTAGTTGAGTACCCAAGCAGGAAAACAAGTTCACTAAAAAATTACTAGTGAAAATTGGATCTTTTTAGTATAATAATCTTGGGGTTTCTATGTTCCATGAATGTTGCGACTATTGTAGTTGTTCTAAAACAACGAGAAAGTAAGAAAAAATGGGTATAATTGGTCTCAATCCCTTACCTTCTATCAATTTGATTTGGGATGAAATGAATTCCCATTCATTAATGTCCAATATCCTCTATGTGTGATGTATTCAATGCGGACAATTTAGTATTGGCCAACAAGAAGGATTCTCATGGAAATGAGTGGAATTCATTTTCTATAAAGGATTCCACAAATTCTAGTCTTTGTTAGAGGTATAGTATTTGGGATGGTTGAGAAGTTTTACATGGAGTATATTTGGGTTTCTTGCAACTATGGTCAATGCTCATCACTTACTCATTGTTCCACAAATAAGTTTTCTCTATTATTCCCCCCACCCCAGCATAAGTTTTCTCTATTCTTCCCCCCACCCCCACCCTCATAATAAGTTTTCTTTATTATTCCCCCTACCCCCACCCTCACCCTCATATATGAGGGTTGTGGTGGGGGGAACAATAGAGAAAACTTATTATGAGGGTGGGGGTGGGGGGAATAATAGAGAAAAAATGTTACATGAGGGTGTGTTTTCTCTATTATTCCCCCCACCCCCACCCTCATATAAAATTTAAGGTAAATGAAAGAGAACAAATTAATCAATTGAAAACATATAGATACATACCTCCTGCATTTCAACATTTCTATATCATTAATCTTCTTCTTCATCCAAATCAACATCTGTATCATCCACTTCAAAATTGATGTTGTAAGCATTGGCTACATCAACATCATCATCAATTTTGTCATTTCCAGTCATATCATCGTCTATATCATCACCGGGAACATTGTATCCTACATTTGGTTCGACTTCAAGTTCTTCATCTAAAGCATTGTCAATATCATCTTCATCCATAACATTTTATAGAACATTTCCTTGAACTTCTACAACATCTTCTTATGACACATGAACTAACACTAGTACATATTGTAAAAATTCCGACGTTTTATTTGCGGCGTTATGGACAAAATTGTCCATATTGTCGCAAAATAGAGGAAATTTATATAAAAAAAAAATCATGTTGCCCGATAACGTCAGTATTTCCACGTTGACGTCTCTCTTGCCAGGTTAACGTCTCTCTTGCCACGTTAACGTCTCTCTTGCCACCTTTTCCACCGGAACATCTCTCTTGCCACGTTTGTGACATAGACGTCGTTCTTGCCACATTTGTGAAGATTGATGTCTCAATTGCGACGTTTTGCAACGTTTGGTTCTCCATTTTGTATTCTTTGTGTTCTAAAGTTTGGTTCTCCTCTTACGCTGTTGGAATAGATTGGGTTTATTCATTATTGTTCACCAAAAAGTCCCTTTCATTATTATATATTGGAGGTCATAAAGAAGAGGAGACCTATAGAGAATACCCTATACCAATGAGCAGTGGACCTTGGGAACAATTGTTTCAAGATCCTCACTCTTGGATTGTAAATAGAAATAAAACACTCATACTTTCATTAGTCCTTCATGACATGCCTGCCAAATATCCTAAAGACCTTCCTAGGTTCAATGGAGATGACGCATTTACACCAGAAGAACATATTACAACATTTCAAGACTACATTGATTACGAAATCGAGCATGATGATGTTTTTATGAGGATATTTTGTCATTCCTTGATGGGAGATGTTAGGAGTTGGCTCAGAGATTTGGCAGCTGATTCAATTACCTCCTGGATAGATTTCTATCATATTTTCTTAGATAAATGGGGAGAGAAGAAGAGCCATCACTATTACCTCATTGAGTCTTACTCCATGAAGATAAGTAAATGAAGATTTATCAAAGTTATTTATAGTAAAAGTTCGACCCTATGAACCTGCTGCCAGATTTCTCCTTTTTTTCTCATGGAAAGAAGGGCTCCTAATCTACACGGGATGTTCACCCACGCCGTGGAACTAGAAAATAATCTTTTTGGCCTCGGGAAAAGTAAGGCTCAAGCAAATGATCATTGTATGGAGGGTTATGATAAAAAAAAATGGCCAAATTCTGCAAAACAAGAAGGCCATTCACAGAGTCTAGTTTCAAAATCCATTGCAAGGTGTAGAAGACATTGGTAAATTAGTCCATGATTCATAATGGAAGCCAATTGGTATTTCTTACCTCTTCAGTAATCATGAAATAGATGATAGTGAACATGGTCTTGATCTTGAGAGAGGTGCAACAAGCAAAGAGGATTTCCAGTGGCATATTAAAGAAGATACTCCGATGGTGAATGCTAAAGAACAAGATGTTGTTGGAAATGACTCAAACCTATCAAATTTTTGTTACGAAGTTGAGTATGATACAAACATGCAGGAGTAGGCAAGGAACAAAGAAATGAAGGTTTCAAAATCTTCTCATATTGAATTTTTCAGCAGTGAGCCATTATGTGATAAGTATGAGGAAGAATATGATTTAGAGACATAAATTTTGTCTTCTACAACATACCTGAGTTTTCC
>ML809536.1:33169-63326 GCA_009831015.1 Picea engelmannii | reverse complement strand
ATATATATATATATATATATATTTCAAATGTATTATATATCCCCACCATCTACTTACATGTCACTTTCCTCATTCTACATCCTTGCTTTGCTACTCTGTCAATAACCATGGAAGGGCGCTTATGTTTTGCCATCTGCATCACTATTTGAATGAATCACACTTTGCATTGCATGATTGGCCTCCTTGATGTCATTACAAATCTTGGCAATTTTTTCTTTGTCACTCCTTCCATCTATGATTCACCATAAAATTTCTGTTACATTCTTCTCGATGTCCATTGTATCAAACAAATGCCCAATTTCTAGGTGCTGATAGTAGGGGATCCTACTAAATTGTATCGGATAAATTTAAATTCCTCATGGAAGCGCCCCATTATAATGACTTCATGACGACCTTCAAGGTGAAGCACATAAATTAAAGATATTACAACAATACTTGTCAATTTTTGTTTTGTTTGTTAATTTATCCGGACCTTCTTGGCAGTGGGATTAACCTTTGGCTTGAGAAACCATGACTCAAGGGCATCTAACCCATCAAAATCACCTGGGGATCGCACCCGGCCTGAGCCACACTAACCCTTAACATGGTTGGATTTTTTGTCCCCGCAGGTTTCGAACCGGTGACTTTTCAACATGGAGTGGCTTAACAACACACTCCGTCACCAACTGTCCTACACCTCGGGGACAACAATATTTGTCAATTAGTACAATGAACAAAATGCAATAAAAATATAAAATATTCCAAACATTTCATGTATTATACATAGACGATTTGATCCAATATTCCTTGAAAATTTATATTATATTGAAACTACCATAGATGAGGTGTCATTCTCCCTGGTTTTAATCCAGTCTCTTCTTTCCCAGTGAAAATATGTTTCTCGGTTATTCGATACATATGGTTCTTAGAGAGGAAGTTCCTATACTCATTAAACAACTCCTTTCCTAAAGTTCTTGAATGAAGAGATTTCATCTTAGGACCACAATCTAGACATGGAAATTTACCCTTTGTTTGAAGACTTGCAAGAGATGGATTAAATTTTATATCAGTTATTTGAATTATGTTTAATGAAGGGATTATGTAAAAAATATGCTTGATATGAACTTCATAAAATCAAATTCTATTAAAGTGCAGTGTAACGTTATAACATACCACATAAATGTGTTAGCTCTAGGGCATCATGAATTGTCCATACATGCATTGCATGGAATTTAAATTCCCTTTGTGCACCTACTGGTCTAGAGATATCATACATAGTGATGCCCTTCCATAACTCTAGTAACTCGACGATAAGAGGCTCGATATATACATTCATATCTTTGACTTGGTACTTAACTAATTGATTAAACATAAAATACATAATTACTACATATATGAGTAAATAAAAAAATATCAAACATAATTATAATACATAATTGAACATGTATGAGTAAACAAAAAAATACAAGACATAATTATGAAACAAACAAGACAAACGAGATGTTGCTATGTTAAGAAAAAATATTCTAAACAAATACTGGAACAACCATTTCCAACATTATGTGCTCCCTATTTATTGATATCCATGGAGGAATGTTATTATTGATAACAAAAACATGCCACACTGAATAAGTAGATCTGAGCTGTAACATCCCACTCTTGCGTGCACTGAGCGAACTCATTCTTTGAGGACACTTGCGTGCAAGTGATCCAAGTTATTATACTATTGGCCGTTTTGATTATGACTATGAGATAATATGGATTTGATGATATGTTATTTTATTGTATTTACATAGACAAGTGCTATTGATTGGGTTCTCCTGAGTGTGCAGGACTTTGGACATTGAGGATGCAGAGGCATCGATGAAACCCTTTGGACTCCGAATTGAGTCAGGGAGTGGACTCTTAGGTTTGAATGTTGTTGATGTGACATATGTACATATGATTATATATTATGATGATTGATTATTATTGATGACATGATTCGTTGATGGATGCAAGATGACAATAGATTTCCGACCAGACTCACATTTGGAGTAGAGGGGTCATGCACGACAACCATAGACTTTGAGGGAGAGGTGTGGCAGCATCCCTGCCACAACCTACTAGCACTCCCGCCGTGGCTTGAACTGTAGGTTAACGATTACCTAGTTCGAGAATACCCATGATGCCATGAGGGAAGACTGTGACAGTCGCTCACGATGATTCTAAGGGGCGTGCAATAAGGCAAGGGCCTTATTCCTTAGATTCCTTTAGTCTCCCACTAGATCAATTGACAGAGTATTGACTCCAGGGGTTTGATGTCTACCAAAGTCAGTCAAGAGGCAAGTGACACCCATGGAGCATGTAGTGCGTCTTGAAGGGAACATCGCACAAATAAAATGGAAAGAGGCGAGTGGCACCCTTGGAGCACGTAGTGCATCCTGAAGGGCACGTCGCAATTTTAACTAGAAAGTGAATAAACCTAGTGCCTAGAAAACTATGCCTCCTTAGGACCTAGATGATCTTAAAATGAGTGATGTGATAAGTAAGGTTTAAAAACAATTTTACCTAATAAAAAAATGTTGCCCAACCAAGTAAAATTAAAACCTAGGTCTAAGTAGAACATCTGGTAATAAATAAATAAATAAATAAACCTGTAACAAGAAGGGGGGGTAAGAAATTCAAACTTATTTATTAGATTCAAAATTATAATGGAGGATTAAATTTAAAAAAAGGGGTAATGTTAGTTTTTATCTACATTTGCTAATTTATTTTTTAGTTAAAAAGAAAAGAGGGTAAATGGTTGTTTTTATCTACACTTCCTAAATTATTTTTTAATTAAAAAGGAAAAAGGGTAACTGATTGTTCTATCTACACTTGCTAAATTGGTTTTTTTAGTTAAAAAGGAAAAAGGGGGAAACTTAAAAGAAATAGGAAGCTTAAAGAAAAAGGGAAACATAAATAAAAAGTTGAATGTCTAACTTAATAAGGAATCTTGCCTTGGAACTTTCTAATTATGAACTCAACTAGGAATTAGGTAAGGTGTAAGTCATTGAAGAAGTGTAAGGGAATTTTGGGACACTGAGGAGATTTTTCAGGAATGCTCTTAGGTGGATGAGGGAAATAGGAATATTTAATTTATTAATAAAATTGATTTTCTAGTGCAACTAGGGGATGCGAGACATGTGTATGGGGGAAGTTTTTCAAATTTAATTAAATGAAAAAGGAATTTAATGAGAATTTGGGAAACTGATTACTTAAAAACTCTATAAAACAGATGGAGGAGGAGGAGTATGATCACATCTTTTTGCGTAACGTTACGCTGCTGAAATTTTATCTTGAATGTACTTTCTCTTGTGGGAGTTGGTATACCCAACTCGGGTAACGAGTGGTAGCTCGACCTTGCGAGGTGAGTTGGGTGATATAATTATCTAGTATTGTGTCCATGGACCCTTTGCGTCTCGGGGGGATTAGGGGGGAATAATAGTACCCCTAGCGTTGGCTGGGAGGTATCGGTGAGGTCACATCAGTTAGAAAGCAAGAGCTGGACAGAGCGTGCATGTGAAAAAGACTTCATATTTTTTGCATTTGGCTATGGTACACATGTTTATATTTGTAACATCCTGCTCTTGCGTTCACTGAGAGAACTTATTCTTTGAGGACACTTTCTCCCAAGTGATCTAGATTATTATACCTTTGGGCATTTGATTATGATTATGAGGCGTTATGAATTGATGACATGTTATTTTTCTCCATTGACATAGACATGTGCTATTGATTCGGTTTTCCTGAGTGTGCAGGATTTTGGATCTCGAGGATGTAGAGGAATCGATGGAACCCCTTGGAATCTGGATCGAGTCAGGGAGTGGACTATTGGGGTTTGATTGTTGTATATATGACATTTGTGCATCTGATTACATGATATGATTATCGATATATTTTTGAAATGATTCGATGATGATGCAGGCTAACGATAGTTTGTCGACCAGACTCACATGTGGAGTAGAGGGGTCACGCACGACTACCAGAGACATTGGGGGAGGGGTGTGGACAACAACCTTTCCACAACCTAATAACACTCCTGCCGTGGCTCTAACTGTAGGTTAATGATTACCTAGTTCAAGAAGACCCACGATGCCTTGAGGGACGACTGTGACAATCGCTCACGATGATTCTAAGGGGCACGCAATAAGGCAGGGGAATTATTCCTTAGAGGCCCTTAGTCTCCCACAAGATCACCTGGTGTAGTATTGACTCCAGGGGTTTTTGATGTCTACCAAGTCAGTCAAGAGGCGAGTGGCACCCTTGGAGCATGTGGTGTGTCCGGAAGGGCACGTCGCACAGGAGAAACAAAAGGAGGCGAGTGGCATCCTTGGAGCGCCTAGTGCGTCTTGAAGGGCACGTCACGTTGTTAATTAATAAATGAATAAACCTATATGCCCTTAGGATGAATAACGTGATAAGAAAAATTAAAAACAATTTCCCTAATAAAATGTCTCCCAACCTCGAAAATTAAAATCTAGGTCTTGGTAAAACTTGCGGTAAAAGAAAAATATGTTTGTAAAAATAAAAATTATAAAAGAAAAATATGTTTGTAAAAATAAAAATTATAATCATCATTAATCATGTGTTGAGAAGGGGGGTGAGTAATTCTTTTAATTTATAAAAATATTTTGGGGGATAAAATTTAAAAAAGGGGAAATAATTGTTTTGTCACTTATACTAATTAAAATTTATGAACTAGCCCAGCCACTTAAACCCGTGGCTGATGTACGCCTAAAGGCGAACACCAATGCCCATGCGCAAATCGAACACCATTAAAATCCAAAGCTAGGCATCGCGCAAATCAAAAGCCAAGCATCACGAATTAAGTTAAGACGGCTATAACATGAAATGACAGAAAAGATATCGATCAGCCAAACGTGGTCACGGTTCACTACTCAGTCCGGTTCACATTCCAACGGTTATATGTGCAATCCATTTTAGGTAGTGTTTGCTAAACATTCAAATGTGGCAATAAATTTTTGCATACATATTAATTCTTGTTAATCATCTTAACGTGGCAAGCATATGGCCTCAGTAATTTCTTAATATGATTAGGTAAATGTGAAAAAGTAAACATGTTAACGCATGCATTCATAAATACAAAGAAGTTATGAACAGTAAATCTCATCCATTGATTTGGGAGGATGACTAAGAATATGCCAGCATCTTCAATTGTTGGCCATAAGATTAAGATTTAATGTTAAAAGATCATTAAATGTGCCCATTGTCAATAGGTGTACGCCTTTCGACGTAATTAAAAAGGGAAAAGGGAAAAAGTTAATTTTCTACACTTGCCAAATTGAGTTTTAAATAAAAATGGAAAGAGGGAAATCTAAAATAATTAGGAAACTAGGAAAAAGAGGGAAACATAAAAAGAAAGGGGAAACACAAGGAAAAAGAAGAAAGTCTAACTTAGTCAGGTATCTAGCATTTAAGAATTTTCTAAATTAAACTCAACTAGTAAATTAATAAGGGGGAAAGTCATTAAAACTTGTAAGGCAATATGGGGACACCTAGGAGCGATTCTAGGAATGATTTTAGGTGGGTGAGGGAATTAGGGGTAATTAATTAATTAATGAAATCAATTTATGGTGGAATGAAGGGGATGGGTGACACATGTACGGGGAGGATTTTTATGAATTAAATTATTAAACATTAAATTAAATGAGATTTTGGGAAAGTAAAGGACTTCGAAACTCTATATAATGGAGGGAGGAGAAGGATGATGGATCTCTTCTGGATGTGTAATGTTACGCTGCATAAATTTATACTTGACTGACTTAACTTGTGGGAGTTGGGATACCCATCTCGGTGAGGAGTGGTAGCTCGGACTTGCGAGGCGAGCTGGGAGCTAGCTGATTCTCTGATTAGTGTGCGTGGCCTCTTTGCGGCTTGGGGGGCTAAGGGGGAAGAAGAGTACCCCTAGCATTGGCTGGGAGGTACCAGTGAAGTCTCGTCGGTTGGCAAGAGAGAGTTGCACGGAGTGCGTGGGACATCAACTCAGAGCAGGGGACTTGGGCTATGATACACTTCCTTTATTTCTGCATGGTAGATTGTTAGTATGATTTATGATTTTAGTTTTGTATGTTTAATTGGGTAAAGAAAAAGATTGTCTTAGCATTCTAGTTGATGACTAAAATTTCTCCCATAGCCTTTAGCTTGTTATTGATTGATTCCCATGGCTTCGATCCCTGCATGTCTTGACCATCCTATGGTTTATTGATTTGTTATGATTTTGATTTATTTATGCCTTCGTCCCTAGCTCATCAGTCCACGCCTGACCAGTCATCTAGGAGCTTGATCTACGGTCATCACTTCGGTGTTAATAGACCTATGGATCTAAACGCCCTTCTTTTCTGTGCGTGGATGATGAGCGAAGGATGTTCCTGCCAGTCGTCTAGCCCTGTTGGTTATTCCAAGTAGTGTGTAGTCTTGTGCCTTGATGCATTTAACTAACCCTGGAATTTTTGATGATGGTGAAGTTTTTTTTTAACTTTGCATTTTTATATCTTGCTGGACATTCCCTGCGTTTATTTACCTTTGCACTCTACTTTTGAAGACGTTTGAGACTGCATTTTTCACCTCTAGTTAAGACTTCATTCGTCGCTTGATTAAGATTGTTATTCGTTTGTTTGCCTGGCGATTGCCACTTCCTCGACTGTATTTCGTTTGAATTGGGGGTGGAATTTTGCCCAGCGAAATTTTTATTTCTGGTCAGCTTGTTTAGATTGCCAGGTGCTCGACAAATAAATTCTTTTCGTTTTAGATGGCCAGTGTATTTTTGTTTAAGATGAATTATACTTTTGGGCATTTTTATAAGGATATGAACTCAGTGAATTAAATTATTTGAATGTTTTAACCTCATTGAATTCTTGAATGTTTAAACTCAGGGAATTTATTATTGAAAGCTATATTCTCAACGAATAAACTCAACTTACATGATCCCATTACCTCTGTGATATGTACCCACGAAATTGCTGTAATACCTTACCTATGTGATATGTACCCATGAAATTGCTGTAATACCTTACCTCTGCGATATGTAAACACGAATTTGTTGTAATACTTTACTTCTGCAATATGTACCCATGAAATTGTTGTAATACCTTACCTCTGCGATATGTAAACACAAATTTGCTGTAATACATTACCTCTGCGATATGTAAACATGATTTTGTTGTAATACATTACCTCTGCGAATTGTAACCATGACTTGCTGTGACACCTTTACCATCTGCGAATTGTAACCATGACTTGCTGTGACACCTTTACCATCTGCGATTTGTAACCTTGAATTTGTTGTGACACCTTTACCCCTGTGAATTGTAACCATGAATTTTCCATGACACCTTTACCATCTATGAATTGTAACTCTGACTTTGATGTGAGACATTTACCATCTGCGATTTGTAACCTTGAATTTTACGTGACACCTTTACCCCTGCGAATTGTAACCATGATTTTTCTTGTGACACCTTTACCATCTGCGAATTGTAACCCTGACTTTGCTGTGACACCTTTACCATCTGCGATTTGTAACCTTGAATTTGATGTGACACCTTTACCTCTGTGAATTGTAACTATGACTCTACTGTGACACCTTTTCCTTTGCAATTTGAGATTGTACAGCTATATTTCTTAACGACTGGGATAACGACTAGTCACAGGTAGCCTTGATTTTAGGTAGCGAACTGTGGTGGGTTAGTAACCCTGAATTTTTACTACAGTTAAATTCATGACAACGAGTTAGCTACAATGATGTGTAATGGATATCGTTAACAATGGCATTGACTGCATTAAATGGCTCTGAAGGACATTAATTATGACTAGACATTTGGCATTAAATATCATTAAAAGCATATGGCAGCAAATCTCATTGAATGTATATGGCTCTAATTTCTCATTGAATGTATATGGCTCTAATTTTCTCATTGAATGTACATGGCTCTAAATTCTCATTGAATGTATATGGCTCTAATTTCCCATTCAATGTCTACGGCTTTAACATCATTGCCACTTCTTAGCAGATTCTTTTTAAGGCTAATAGACATATGTCATTTCGGTACGGTTAGTGTAGATACACCGCATGTTGTAATGTAATGTGTTAATAAGCTTTTCATTATAGTTTCTGCATTAATATGGTAAATGCTGTTATATGACGTCAATTTCTAGTTAGATTACAATTTGGAATTAATTTAGAATTTCCCTTTTAGATCATAAGTAATGATAAATTTAGATCTGTATTCAACACTAATTAGATGGTAATTATTGATCAATTAGACTTGATGATTGGGTTAGGTTGTTGGAGAAGTCATGTAACAACTTATGTGTTCTTGTTGACGTCATCCTCCATCTTGCCAACCCATTGCTTGGGGTGTGGGTGTAGTCTCCTTGTCAGTTATTTCATCCTAGCACGTCGGATTTATTTAGAGTCCTTGTTCCAGATATGATGTGTTGCGCCAAGGTTATTGATGTGTCTATCACTTGGGGACAGCATGATACCTAATGAAGGGATCATGGTGCACCCTATTGGATAGCGACAAATGATAACTTGTCTGGAGTCAGTGCCTTCGTGTGAGTGTTGTCGAGCGTTGTAAGTTTTCTTTGATGCATGGGTGGAACACCTTCATGCGTTTGGTTTGCCTGCCTTGAGGTTCTAGTCTTTGTTCATCAAGGCCATTGGGGTCGGAGGGGGATGTTGACCCTTAGCTTGTAGGCGTAGTCCTATTGTGTCGGGCGGGTAGTCGATTCTCCTTGTTGTTTTACGCACGTTTCTCCCTGTTGCTCTTGTGCCAGTGAGTGGAGCCATAGTTATTTGTTTCCTAGATTGTGTGCTTGCACTTGTCATTAGTTGTGTGGTTCAACTGTTGTCATCTTTCCCTTCCTGCCTAAAAACAAAAAACAAATTGCACCTTCTTCTTTGCTTGTAGTCGTAACGATGGGGGTGTCACATATGGTATCAGAGCGGGTTCAACCCTGTGACTATAGATCGCCAAGATTTCCACTACAGTAAACCCATGAGTATTAGCCATTGCTTTAATTAAAAACCTTAACGTGTCCATGTGGTGATCACATTTAGAGGATGCCATAGAGGTTCACAACGTGGTGCCATGGAAGGAGGTGCAACGCCTCCAGAAGTTCCCGCACGCTTGAAGTCGAACCCCTAAGGGGAAGGGCAAGTCCTTGGGCTGGATTTGCTTGTCTTAAGGGATGATGATGGTCTGACAAGGCCCTTTTAGGTAATGTCAATGGGCCTTGATTCACCATTGGTATTGAGAGGAAGCCAGGGCACCTGTACCCCTGAGGGTCCATAACGCACCCTCGCTAGTATCGTTAGCATCCATCGAGAGCTCAAGAGAGTTGAGTTCTCGAGTCCACGAGTGTCGTAGACGGTTGTGCCATCGAGGCTTGGTTATATAGAAAGGCTTTGTGCTTCACACTTTGCAATTATGACCTCCAACATGAAGGTCCACATGGTGGTCCTTCAACTAAAGGGGAGCACTCTTCTATGGTGGAAGATGCTCCTGCCAATTTTGAACATGGCCGTCGACGATGTGTCATAGGAATTGTTCAAGGAACAGTTACAAGGGAGGTATCTTTCTGAGAAATTCATTGAGCATTAGCTCAACGAGTTCGATGCCTTGCGATGAGGAAACCGCACGATGCCCGAATACGAGGCCCATTTTGGAGCTACTTCGGTATGCTTCACACCATTTTACCCAGAAACTTAAGGTTAAAGAAGTTCAAGTTTGGCCTTATTGTTAAAATTCAGCTTCTACTTTAGGTAGTAGTATTACTAAATTGAAGAAAGTGTGTTGGACTGTGGGGAGCCACTTTACCAGTGTGACTGCCCAGAGGAAAGGGATGGAGCATTTGGATCAGTCAGACCCACTACTATGGGAGATATGGGCAAGGCCCATCAAATTCATGCAGCGATGAATAACCGCCAGGAAGAGGACCAGTTGACTGTGCTTGAGATGTTAGTACCGTTGCTAACTAGACCCTTAGCATTTTGATAGATCCCGATGCTACCGAGAGTTTCATTTCTGGTGCAACGCTAAAAATGATTAAGGCAAAGGAAGTCAAACCAAGAGTTTAGCTTCATAGAGATGGATTTTGAAGCCAAATAGAAGGTTTGAGGAAAGGTTACGGGTTGTACCCTTAACCTGGGCGAGTTTGTCACCAGGGCTAACCTGTACGTCATGATCTTAGGATCCTATGACGTCGTGATCGGTATGGATTGGTTGGAATATGATGAAGCGATACTCAACTGTAAGAAGAAATGGTTGATCTTGGTCGATGATGAGGGACAAAGACGCATGATTGTAGGAAGGAATCAGGGAGTTTCTCTAAGGTTCATCTCTTCTTTCCAGCTACGGAAGAACATGCGCAAGGGATATAATCTTTATGCGATCCTTGTGTTAAATGAAAAGAGAGTAGTGAAAGGTCTAGAACACCTTCCGGTGGTAAGAGAGTTTGCAGATGTATTTCCAAAGGAGTTACCTGGAATGCCACTGGAAAGAGAATTGGAGTTTACCATAGACCTGAAACTGGGGACTGAACCGATAGCTAGAACACCCTATCGGATGTGGACCCTGGATTTACAGGAGTTGAGAATGAAACTGAAAGAGTTGCTAGACTTGGGACTTATACGTCCAAGTGTGTCACTGTGGGGTGTGCCTATTATTTTCATGCGAAAGAAGGATGGGTCATGGAGGCTCTGCATTGACTACCACAAATTGAACAAGGCCACGATCAAGAATCAATATCTATTGTCGAAGATAGATGATCTGTTTGATTATATGAAGGGTGAGACGGTGTTCTCAAAGATCAATTTGTGATCAGGGTATCACCAGTTATGGATCAAGGAGGATGATGTCCCTAAGACCACCTTTAAGACAAGGTTTGGGAATTACGAGTTTACTATTTTACCGTTTGTACTGAAAAACACCCCAGGGGTATTTATGAGTTTGATGAACAGGGTGTTCCGTGAGTACTTGGACAGGTTCGTCCAAGTATTCACTGGCGATATTTTGATTTACTCTCGGATGACGGAGGAGCATGACGAGAAATTGTGCTTGTTACTACAATGTTTGCGAGAGCACAAGTTGTATGGGAAGTTGTCCAAATGCTCGTTTTATCAATCGAAGATTCACTACTTAGGGCATGCCATCTCTGGCAAAGGTATTGCCGTGGATCCAATAAAGTTTGAGGCTATTATGGAATGGCCTCTATCGACAAATTTCCCAGAAGTGCGTAGCTTCATGGGTTTAGTAGGATACTATTGACGGTTCGTCAAGGGATTTTCGAAGATAGAAAATCCGATCACGGAATTGCAGAAGAAGAACAAGAAGATTGTTTGGACCGAGAAATGCGTGGAAGAATTTTGGAGGCTCAAGGAGCTGTTGACAATGGCATCGATACTAAAGGTCCCTGACATGGATGCAGACTTCTTGGTATGCACTGACACATCCAAGGAAGGCTTAGGCGGAGTCTTGATGCAATATGGTCAAGTGATCGCTTACATCTCAAGGAACCTGAGAAGGCATGAGGAGAACTACGTGACGAACGCTTTGGAGTTTTTAGCCATCATATATGCCTTGAAGGTTTGGAGACACTACCTTGTTGGATGAAAATTTGAACTAAAGACAGACCGATGTGGACTACAACACATCTTTACGCAAAGTGACCTGAATGCGCGACAACGTCGTTAGTTGGAATTTCTTAGCGAGTACAACTTCGAGATTACTTAGATAAAAGGAACAGTGAACCGAGTGGCAGATGCATTGAGTCAGAGATTACGCATATTTTCGGTGTTGCCTCTTCAGATGAATCTACGTGAAACGATTCTAAATTTACATCTTGACGATAACTGGTACAAAGAGGTTGAGGGTTTTATCGGACAAAACACAATGATGGTACCAATATTTAAAGGATTTATGTTTGACGACGATGGATTATTGATGTTTAAAAATCAGATTTACGTACCACTGAACGACGAGTTGAGGAGCTTGATCCTAAACGAGGCTCATAGATCAGTATACATGGCTCACCTGGGAGTCATGAAGATGAGGGCAGACCTTAAACCCTTATTCTTCTGGAAAGGAATGAAGGCAGACATATTCAACTATGTGGCCAGATGTCTAGAATGTCAGCAGGTAAAGGCTAAACATAGACATCCAGCAAGATTACTACAACCATACGCTATTCCAGAATCGAAATGGCAGGTTATTTTGATGGATTTTATTGTTGGATTGCCACTGATGTCAAGGATACATGACTCGATTTTAGTGGTAGTTGACACTCAGACGAAGAGTGCTCAATTTATTCCTATGCGTATGACGTATTAGGCACCTGACATAGCTAGAGTTTTCATCATGATATTGAGAGGCTGCATGGCGTTCCTAAGAGGATTATATCTGATCGAGGATCGATGTTTATTGGACAATTTTGGACTAGTTTCCAAAAGGCCTTGGGAACCGAACTTAGCTTTAGTACTACATATCACCCGGGGACTGACAAGCAAACCAAATGAACAAACAAAACCTTGGAAGACAGGTTGAGCATGTACGTGATGGAACAACAAAAGCGTTGGGAATAATTCTTGCCATTGGTAGAATTCGCTTATAACAACAATTACCAAAGCACCATTTAAGATGGTGCCTTAGAGTTTATTTTGGGAGACTGTGTTAGACACCTTTTAGTTGGGATAGTCTTGAGGATAGGGTCCCTATGGGACTGGAAGCGATCCAAGAAATGGAATATTAAATGCAAACTATAAGACAAGGGATCAAGGAAGCGCATGATCGGAAAAAGAGTTATGTCAATGCGCGTCGGGTCGACCGTAGTTATGATGTGGCGATCAATTATTTTTGCGGAAAAAACTGCATAAGAGTTCGATGAAGTTCTAAAAAGGGGCTAAACTATCTCCTATGATATTGTGGAAAAGAGAGGCACGTGGCCTAATGAGCAGCCTTGCCTGATTCTTGAGGCGTATGCACGATGTATTTCACATATTTGTTTGAGACATTATGATTAGTGATCCTACACATGTTTTTTTTTGAGCACCTGGAGGGTGTCGGATGAGGGTGTGATCACAGCTGAGCTAATCCGCATCCTGGATCATAACATTCGATAGCTACGACATCGAACAATAGATCAGGTCAAGGTCCAGTGGGACAACTATAGTCCACACTCGGTGACCCGGGAGGACACATATGATATGTGCCAACAATTTCATTTTTGTTTGATAGATAGACTTATGATACTGTGATACACATTATTTCGACACTTATATACTGTGAAACTTTGGGATGAAATTTAGACCAAGAGGGGGAGTATGTAACATCCTTCTCTTGAGCACACTGAGTGAACTTATTCTTTGAGGACACTTGCTCGCAAGTGATCTAGATTATTATACCTTTGGGCATTTTATTATGATTATGAGGCGTTATGAATTGATGACATGTTATTTTGCTGCATTGACATAGACAAGTGCTATTGATTCGGTTTTCCTAAGTGTGCAGGATTTTGGATCTCGAGGATGCAGAGGTGATGCAGGAGCATCGCCAACCTCAAGCGAGCCAACACGGAGGCACCAGACAACTGGACAATCCCAACGCAAATTTTGAAATCGCCTTAAAGATTAATGCACCAACCTTAAATATAGCCATTTATTGAAGGCACACTTGTATAATGTAACGGACCTTGAGCAAGTCTCTCTCGTCCTTAGTAGATGGAGGCATTTATGATAATAAATGTATGTAGGTAGAGTTTAATGTGTAGATTAGACAGCTTTAGGAGCTGGGGAGCAAACGGATATAGACACCCTCATTGTATCATTGTAACATAGTTGGAGAAGAGCATAGAGAATGCAGAGAGCTGTGTAAGAACACCCATGTACAAATCTTGAATTAATAGAAGGAAAATGATTCAAATTTATGGTGTCGTGTTTACTCTCTGTGTATGTATGTTAATCTATATTCTCATGAATGTTTACTTCTTGTTATGCATTTTCTGTTATGCTGTGTATATGATTTCATGTGTTGAGATTGAAGTCTGAAAGGAAGTAAGAATGAGTTTCAATTGTTTCTCTGTCTGAGCAAGAGTTCCTGCAAGGAGTGCAGTTGAAGTCGTCCACAAGGAGTGCATTGACAGAGGGCTCAGAAGAGATAGCTTTTGTTCTCATTCACCCAAAAGTGCATTTGGGGCACAGGAGCCGTGCAAGGAGTGCGTAGGCTAAGGAAAGTCTCAGAGTTACGAATCTAAGTGAAGCACTGAAAGACTGCTGCTACAGGTGGTGCGCAGAGTCGAAGGACTTCAACACTTGGAAGTGTTTGAAGGTTGCCGCAAGGAGTGCATGCAAAGACTTCTTCTGAGGGTTTGAAATCAGAGGAAAAGCTCCGAAAGGATAGGGCCTTCGAATCCGATTGAAGGACAGTGCAAGGAAGTTGAGACTGGAAGTGTTCAGGAGGCATTGTGAGTTTGCGCGTAGGAGGAACACTTAGTTTGTGCGCAGATCCACAAAGGAGGAACGGATGGTTGAAATCATATGAGGAGATTTCATGAATTTTTGTTAACCATCAGATCTCATAGAGGAGCAGGGGAGTTACGATGTAAGCGTCGAGAGGTTCTAAGCTCAGGAGGGAGAGAACCATCGATCCAAGGCAGTAAGAACTGTCGGATTTACACGTGAGACTCCATATCGGGGTTTTGTAGGTTGAAGTCCCGTGAATATTGCAACGGGAATCACGATATTTCGATGCATGATATCCCGACAGCTAAGTACAGTGTGGGGCCAGGAGAGTCAGTCAGTGGATAGGTGGCATGCTATTTCAGGGTTTCGCAGCGAGAAGTCTCGAAAAAATTGCATCAGGATTCGCGATATTGCGAAGTCCAAAATCCCGACAAAGGTGACGGGACGTTGAAAGTTCAAACTCGCACGTGAGTCGAAGTTTCGGCATATAGAGATTCAGGAGTCGGTAAGACAAGTTGTTTGACCTCGCAAGTGCCGAAATCGCGATAGGGAAATTCCCGATAGGAAAAGGAAAAGGAAAAGGTCAGTGTTGACCATATCGAGGTTCAAGGATCCGAGAGTCAAAGCTATTGCCGCCGAAGATGCAACAAATGAACGTTTGATCAAATCTATTGCAAGGATGGGTGCAAGAGTGAAAATGGACATTCCAATTTACGAGGGAAACTTGGATGCAGAGGAGCTTCTAGACTGGATTAAAGCTCTGGACACATAATTTGACTATGAAGAAGTTGAAGAGGACAAGAAGGTCAAGCATGCTGTCACAAGATTGAAAGGACATGCAACATTGTGGTGGGATGAACTACAAGCTGACAGATGCTGCAAGTGCAAGCAGAAGATCAAAAGATGGGACAGGATGATCGCAAAGATGAAAGCGAAATTCATCCCCAGAGACTATCATATCACTTTGTTCAGGAGGATGCAGAACCTGAGACAGAAGTTGATGTCAGTGAAAGAGTACACTGAAGAGTTCTACAAACTGAACATCAGGGTAGGTCATCAGGAGAGCGATGATGAGAAGGTTGCTAGATACATAAATGGCCTGAGATACGATATCCAGGATGAGATGAGCATGCTAACCATCCGAATGGTGGAAGATGCTTACCAATTAGCTCTGAAAGCTGAAGAGAAGTTGAGCCAAAAGCAGAGTCAAAGAGGCCGAGGCAGAAGTCAGCCCAGAGGCAAGTCAGTTGCCTCGGACAGAATCCAGAAGCCCAAAGAAGACTGGAAGAAACCTCATACTCGAACTGAGAGAGGTGGGACCTCACAGCGAGGGAAATATGCTGAGCCAAGAGGACAACATACTGAACAGAGAGGAGATTATGCTGATAACAACACTTTTACCAGAGGTAGAGGAGGAGGAAGAGGTGGAGTGATAAAGTGCTTCACATGTGGAAAGAATGGGCACAATTCTTACGAGTGTCCAGATAAAAATAAAAATGGAGGAGAAGCTCACATCACCGAAGCACATAGATGGGATGTTGAGGCAGAAGATGCTGAAGGCGGAAGATCGCTGATGATGCGAAAAGCTCTTTTGACACCTGAGAAGGAGGTGGAGAGTTCAGTCCAAAGGAATAGACTTTTCTGGACTACTTGCAAAACCAAGGATAGGGTATGCAAGGTCATTGTAGACAGTGGAAGCACTGATAATCTCGTTTTGACCGAGATGGTAGAAAAGCTAGAGCTGGAGACGATTGATCATTCGAGCCCGTACATAATTTCTTGGTTGCAGAAAGGACATCAGGTAACTGTCACTAAACAATGTTCAGTTGAATTCAAGATAGGAGGTTATAATGATAAAATCTTGTGTGATGTTATTCCTATGGATGTTTTTCATCTATTGCTGGGTAGACCATGGCAATATGACAGGAATGTGATTCATGACGGGAGAATGAACACATACACTCTAGAGAGAAATGGGAGAACTCACATGTTACTTCCAATCAAGGATAAGGAAGTGAAGCCTGAAGTAAGCAATACTGTACTTCTCATGAGTGTGGAGGAACTTCTTACTGAGGTAAAGAAGAAAGAAGAACCGCAATTCTTTGTGGTCAGGAAACCGAGAATTGTTTTGACCAGCATGAGAGTTGATGATTTACCAGAAGATATTCAGGAACTGCTGGAAGAGGTCGCTGATATAGTAGTGGACGGACTACCTCAATCGTTGCCACCAATTAGGAGTGTGAGTCATCATATTGATCTCATACCAGGAGCTAGTTTACTGAACAAAGCCGCGTATAGATTGACGCCGCAAGAAAATGAAGAGGTCAGAAGACAAGTCCAAGATTTAATGGACAAGGGGTTGGTCAGAGAAAGCTTGAGTCCATGTGCTGTTCCAACAGTACTCAGTCTGAAGAAAGATGGAGGCTAGAGGATGTGTACTGACTCGAGGGTGATCAACAAGATAACCATTAGGTACAGATTTCCATTGCCGAGGATGGATGATATGATGGATTGCTTGAGTGGAGCAAAGTACTTTTCGAAGATTGATTTGAAAAGCGGTTATCACCAGATTCGCATGAGAGAAGGTGATGAATGGAAGACAACATTCAAAACCAACGAAGGGTTGTATGAATGGCTTGTTATGCCATTTGGCTTAACAAATGCACCGAGTACCTTCATGAGGTTGATGAACGAAGTCCTGAGGGAGTTCATCGGGAAATTTGTCATTGTATATTTGGATGACATACTGATTTTCAGTAAATCAGTGGCAGAACACTTGGAGCATTTGGCTACAGTGATGAGGAGGATACATCAGGAAAAGATGTTGATAAACATGAAGAAATCTTCATTCATGAAGACAAAGCTCATTTATCTGGGATTTGTTATTTCTACAGATAAATTGAGAATGGATCCAAATAAAGTGGAGGTAATCAAGAATTGGCCATCACCGAAGAATATTTTCGAGGTGAGAAGTTTTCATGGATTGGCTAGTTTCTACCGAAAATTCATCAGGAATTTCAGTGGAATTAGTGCAACAATGATGGACACAGTGAAGAAAAGACATAAATATTTTCACTGGACAGAAGAAGCTGAAAATAGTTTCAACTTGTTGAAACGAAAGATCACAGAACAACCAATTTTGTTGTTGCCCGATTTCCAAAATACATTTCAGGTGAAATGCGATGCAAGTGGATTTGCAATAGGGGCAGTCTTGAGTCAAGAAGATAGGCTGATTGCATACTTCATCGAGAAGCTGAATGAAGGAAAGGTGAAGTACTCCACATACGATAAGGAGTTTGATGCTATCATACAGGCATTGAAAAAGTGGAGGCATTACTTGATCCTGAAGGAGTTTGTTTTATACAGTGATAATCATGCATTACAATTTGTGACTCAACATGAGAAGTTGAATCAGAGACATGTAAAATGGGTAGAGTATATGCAGAAGTTCACATTTGTGATTAAACATATTTCTGGTACTGCTAACAAAGTGGCTGATGCTTTGAGCAGGAATTGTTTGATGTTGCAGGAGTTCAAGTCAAAACATTGGGTTTTGATGGTCTCAGGAACATGTACACAGATGATCCAGATTTTAAGGAAGCGTATGAAGCAGCTGAGAATCCAGTTCTCAGAGATAGAAAAAAATGGGTCAAATACATGATCCAGGAAGGATTGCTGTTTAAGGGAAATCAACTGTGTATTCCAAATTGCTCCATGAGGGAGAATCTGCTGAAGGAGAAACACAGTGGAGGATTGGCCAGACACTTCGGTCATGATAAGACATTTGCAAAGCTGAGCGAATCATACTTTTGGCCAGGGATGCGGTCAGATGTCAAGAAATTTGTGAATGGATGCAGGATTTGTTAGCATTCGAAGGGAAGGAAGAAGAATGTAGGTTTTTATCAACCATTGCCCATACCTGAGAGGTCGTGGGATGAAATTAGCATGGATTTCATATTGGGATTGCCAAGGACACAAAGAGGATTTGATTCAATCTTTGTGGTGGTGGATAGATTTTCCAAGATGGCACACTTTATTCCAGGTCAGAAAACCAGTGACACAACTCACATTGCGAACCTGTTTTTCAAAGAAGTCATTCGACTTCACAGCTTACCAAGAAGCATAGTTTCGGATAGAGATACGAAGTTCGTAGGACACTTCTGGAGGACATTGTGGAAGAAGCTAGGAACTAACTTGGCATTTAGTTATTCTTATCATCCTCAGACAGATGGACAGACAAAAGTGGTGAACAAAAGTTTGGGAGACTTACTAAGAAGCTTGGTGACAGAGCACCACATCCAGTGGGACAATATATTACCGTAGGCAAAGTTTGCGTATAACGACTCAGTGAACAGGAGCATAGGCCAGAGTCCATTTTGGATTGTCTATGGCATACAACCGAGAGGAGTTTCTAAACTGAGGGATTCAGAACAGACTGCGACTAGGAGCGCTAGTGCAGAAGAATTCACAGAGGCGATGAAGGAACTTCATAGTAAGGTGAAGGAGCGATTGCAGAACTCAAGTCATGAGTATTAACAGAGAGCAGATAAGCATAGAAGAAAACTTCAATTTGAAGTTGGTGACTTGATTCTGGCACATTTAAGAAAGGAAAGGTTCCTGAGAGGAACATACAACAAGCTGAAGATGAAGAAAATCAGACCATGTAGGGTCTTGAGAAAATTCAGGGAAAATTATTACGAGATTGAATTACCCAATGGGATCGAAATATCTCTGATATTCAATGTCTCAGATTTGTACCCATATAAACCTGAGGAAACAGGGACAGAAATTAAGCAGCCAGAGGTTTAGTGGTGAAAGCAGATGCCAGTTGCAGAAAAGCCACAAATGGAGTGCATACTGGATAAGCGAATTGGTAAGAAGACCAGGAGGAAAGAATACTTCGAGTATTTGGTCAAATGGAAGGACCATCCAGTTGAAGATGCCAGCTGGGAGAATGAAGTAGGGATCCAAAGGCATGGACAGACTATGCGTGAGCTCATGGACATGAGCCCATGAAAAGTTTCAAGCGAGGGAGTATGATGTAGGAGCATCGCCAACCTCAAGTGAGCTAGCGCGGAGGCACTGGACAGCTGGACAAGCCCAGTGCAAATTTTGTAATATCATTAAATATTAATGTGCCAACCTTAAATATAGCCATTTATTGAAGGCACACTTGTATAATGTAATGGACCTTGAGCGAGTCACTCTCCTTAGTAGATGGAGGCATTTATGATAATAAATGTATGTAGGTAGAGTTTAATGTGTAGATTAGACAACTTTAGGAGCTGGAGGGAAAATGGATATAGACACCCTCATTGTATCATTGTAACATAGTTGGAGAAGAGCATAGAGCATGCAGAGAGCTGTGTAAGAACACCCATGTACAGATCTTGAATTAATAGAAGGAAATTGATTCAAATTCATGGCGTCATGTTTACTCTCTGTGTATGTATGTTAATCTATATGCTCATGAATGTTTACTTCCTGTTATGCATTTGATGTTATGCTGTGTATATGATTTCATGTGTTGAGATTGAAGTCTGAAAGGAAGTAAGAATGAGTTTCAATTGTTTCTCTGTTTGAGCAAGAGTTCCTGCAAGGAGTGTAGTTGAACTTGTCCGCAAGGAGTGCATTGACAGAGGGCTCAGAAGAGATAGCTTTTGTTCTTATTCACCCAAAAGTGCATTTGGGGCACAGGAGCCATGCAAGGAGTGCGCAGGCTAAGGAAAGTCTCAGAGTTAGGAATCTGAGTGAGGCACTGAAAGACTGCTGCTATAGGTGGTGCGCAGAGTCGAAGGACTTCAACACTTGGAAGTGTTTGAAGGTTTCCGCAAGGAGTGCGTGCAAAGACTTCTTCTGAGGGTTTGAAATCAGAGGAAAAGCCCCAGAAGGATAGGGCCTTCAAATTCAATTGAAGGGCAACACAGGGAAGTTGCGATTGGAAGTGTTTAGGAGGTGTTGTGAGTTTGCCTGTAGGAGGAACACTTAGTTCGCGTGCAGATCCACAAAGGAGGAACGGACGGTCGAAATCATCTGAGGAGATTTCGTGAATTTCCGTGAGCCGTCAGATCTCATAGAGGAGCAGGGGAGTTACGACGTAAGCGTTGAGAGGTTCTAAGCTCAGGAGCGAGAGAACTGTCGATCCAAGGCAGTAAGGACCATCGGATTTACACGTGAGACTCCATATCGGGGTTTCGTAGGTTGAAGTCCCGTGAATATTGCAACGGGAATTGCGATATTTCAATGCGCGATATCCCGACAACTAAGTACAGTGTGGGGCCAGGAGAGTCAGTCAGTGGACAGGTGGCACACTATTTTTGGGTTTTGCGATGAGAAGTCCCGAAACAATTGCATCAGGATTCACGATATTGCGAAGTCCAAAATCCTGATAGAAGTGACAGGATGTTGACAGTTCAAACTCGCACGTGAGTCAGAGTTTTGGCATATCGGGATTTGGGAGTTGGTAAGACAAGTTGTTCGACATCGCGAGTGCTGAAATCGTGATAGGGAAATTCCCTATAGGAAAAGGAAAAGGTCAGCGTTGACCATATCGGGGTTCATGGATTCGAGAGTCCAATGCTCGACCACTGACCTCGCAAAGTTGCAAAGTCCGATCCCCCGAGTGTGAAGAGGGGATCCCGTGATAGTTGCTGTGGGTACAGATTTCCCGACAGGGAAATAGAAGAACGTCAGAGTTCTTTGGGCCGTGTGAGAGGAGATATCCTATGCTGACGTGGACCTTCCGACCTGCGAGATTGTGGAGGGTGCGTGCGTCGGCGCCAAGAGGCATTGATGGAACCCCTTGGACTCCAGATCGAGTCAAGGAGTGGACTATTGGGGTTTGATTGTTGTATATATGACATTTGTACATTTGATTAGATGATATGATTATGGATATATTTCTGACATGATTCGTTGATGATGCAGGCTGATAATAGCTTGCCAACCAGACTCACATGTGGAGTAGAGGGGTCACGCACGACTACCAGAGACGTTGAGGGAGAGGTGTGGACAACAACCTTGCCACAACCTACTATCACTCCCACTGTGGATCGAATTGTAGGTTAATGATTACCTAGTTCGAGAAGACCCACGATACCATGAGGGTCGACTGCAACAGTCGCTCACGATGATTCTAAGGGGCGCGCAATAAGGCAGGGGCCTGATTCCTTAGAGGCCCTTAGTCTCCCACAATATCACCTGGTAGAGTATTGAATCCAGGTTTTTTTTTATGTCTACCAAGTTAGTCAAGAGGCGAGTGGCACCCTTGGAGCACGTGGTGCATCCTGAAGGGCATGTCGTGCAGGAGAAACAAAAGGAGGCGAGTGGCACTCTTGGATCACCTAGTGCGTCCTGAAGGGCACGTCGCGTTGTTAATTAATAAATGAATAAACCTAGATGGCCTTAGGATGAATAATGTGATAAGAAAATTTTAAAACAATTTCCCTAATAAAATGTCACCCAACCTCGAAAATTAAAATCTAGGTCTAGGTGAAACTTGCAGTGAAAGAAAAATATGTTTGTAAAAATAAAAATAAAAATAAAAATAAAAATAAATAAATTAAAATCATAATCATTATTAATCATGTGTCGAGAAGGGGGGTGAGTAATTTTTTAATTTATAAAAATTTTTGGGGGGATAAAATTTTAAAAAGGGGAAATAATTGTTTTGTCACTTATACTAATTAAAATTTATTAATTAAAAAGGGAAAAGGGAAAAATTTAATTTTCTACACCTACCAAATTGAGTTTTAAATAAAAAGGGAAAGAGGAAAATCTAAAATAATTAGGAAACTAGGAAAAAGTGGGAAACATAAAAAGAAAGGGGAAACACAAGGAAAACACAGAAAGCCTAACTTAGTAATGTATCTAGCATTTAAGAACTTTCTAAATTAAACTCAACTAGTAAATTAATAAGGGGGAAAGTCATTAAAACTTATAAGGGAATATGGGGACACCTAGGAGGGATTCTAGGAATGATTTTAAGTGGGTGAGGGAATTAGGGGTAATTAATTAATTAATGAAATTAATTTATGGAGGAATGAATGGGATGGGTGACACATGTACGGGGAGGATTTTTATGAATTAAATTATTAAACATTAAATTAAATGGGATTTTGGGAAAGTAAAGGACTTTGAAACTCTATATAATGGAGGGAGGAGAAGGATGATGGATCTCTTCTGGATGCGTAACGTTACAATGCAGAAATTTATACTTGACTGAATTAGCTTGTGGGAGTTGATATACCCAGCTCGGTGAGGAGTGGTAGCTCGGCCTTGCGAGGCAAGCTGGGAGCTAGCTGATTCTCTGGTTAGTGTGCGTGGCCCCTTTGCGGCTCAGGGGGCTAAGGGGGAAGAAGAGTACCCCTAGCATTGGCTGGGAGGTACCAGTGAAGTCTCATCGGTCAACAAGTAGGAGTTTCATGGAACGCGCAAGACACCAACTCAGAGTGGGCGACTTGGGCTACGATACTCTTCCTTTATTTCTGCATGGTAGATTGTTAGCATGATTTATGCTTTTAGTTCTGTATGTTTAATTGGGTAAAGGAAATGATGGTCTTAGCATTGTAGTTGATGATTGGAATTTCTCCCATAGCCTTTAGCTCGTTTTTGATTGATTCCCATGGCCTCGATCCCTGCATGTTTTGACCATCCTATGGTTTATTTATTTGTGATGATTGTGGTTTATTTATGCCTTTGTCGCTAGCTCATCAGTCCATGCCTGAGGAGTCGGAAAGGAGCCTGATCTACGGTCATCACTTCGGTGTTAATAGACCTATGGATATAAACGCCCTGCTTTTCTGTGTGTAGATGATGAACAAAGGATGTTCCTGCCAGTCATCTAGCCCTGTTGGTTGTTCTAGGTAGTGTGTAGTCTTGCACCTTAATTCATTTAATTAACCCTGCAATTTTTTATGATGGAAAAGTTTTTTTGGGTTGGGTTGGGTTGGCGAAGTCATGTAAGAGCTTGCATGTTCTTGTTGGCATCATCCTGTGTCTTGCCGACCCATTGCTTGGGGTGTGGGTGTAATCTCCTTGTCAGTTATTTCATCCTAGCGTGTTGGATTTATCTATAGTGCTTGGTCCAGATAGGATGTGTTGCGCCAAGGTTATTGACACGTCTATCACCTGGGGACGGCATGATACCTGATGAAGGGATCATGGTGTGCCCTATTGGATAGCGGTGATTGATAACTTGGTCGGAGTCGGTGCCTTTCGTGTGACTGTTGTCGAGCGTTGTAAGTTTTATTTTGGCACATGGGTGGAACACCTTCATGCGTTTGGTTCACATGCCTTGAGATTCTAGTCTTTGTTTGTCAAGGCCGTTGGGGTCAGAGGGGGATGTTGAACCTTATATTTTAGGCGTAGTCCTATTGTGTTGGGCGGGTAGTTCTCTGTTTCTCTTGTGCCACTGCGTGGAGCCATAGTTCTTTGTTTCCTGGACTGCATGCTTGCGCTCGTCGTTAGTTGTGTGGTTCAACTGTTGTCATCTTTGCGTTCCTGCCTAAAAACAAAAAACAAATTGCACCTTCTTCTTCGCTTGTAGTCGTAACGATCGGGGCGTCACAATATTTGTATTGAATGGTAGTTTAAACATTGTTCCCGTGCCTTCATTAATGTAATTATACTATGTTAAAGTTTATATTTTATTCAGCGTAATACTATCCAGAGATTTAATTTTTATCTTCAACAAATTGTCTTGATGAGCCCAATGTTTTATGATATAAGAACTTAAAGTCATCCCAGCCTTATGCTTGCTGTATTATGAATTGATTTTCCATGACGAACCCAAACTCTGATTGCAATGACTTCTCTGCATTTGTTTCTATTGATTAATACAAAGAAAAATTGTGTTTTTATCTTATGTCCCTTATCCTTAAGTTATTAGTGTGTGCCTCATTAGTTGACTAGGAGTTGAATCAAAGGTCTTCACTCCGATGTTTAAAGACTTAGATTCAAATTCCCTTCTTTCCCATGCATGGATAATAAGTGAAGGATAAATTTTCTCCCATCTATCTATCCCTTACTTATCTCTACGTTTTTATTTTATGATTAATCTCTAATCCTTGCGCCTTCCTTGTGAATGAGTATCTCTATGTTTTGATTGATGCATTGTTGAATGATTATCTTTGCGTTGAATGATTAATCTTTGAAGGATTAATCTATGATTCCTTGTCTCCTTGCGAAAAGGGGAAAATCATTTTTCTGGGCATCTTACCCAACCTTCACACCACATTTTTCTTGGCGTTTTTACACATCCCTTTCACCCAATTTTTACACGACATTCTGGTTTGGATTTTATTGTTCCTTAGTCACGGATCTTATTGTTTTTACGCAGAGATATTATACTCTGCGTTGTTAGCGATATTACACTCTTTTTTTTGGATATCATATTATACTCTGCGATTTTTGGATAGCGATATTATACTCTACGTTTTTGGATATCGATATTGCTAGTATAGTTTTAAATTTTGTGGAGTTTTTATTTCCATTGAAATGTTTTTAACACAATGATTTTTTGGTAGAGATTTAATTGTAGAGTTTAAATTCCATTATGAATGCAATTACACAGTTATATTGCTGGTATAGATTTAATTTTGTGGAGTTTTAATTTCCATTTGAAATGTATTTAACACAACGATTTGTTGGTAGAGATTAAAATTTTGAAGAGTTTTAAATATACTGAAAATGATAGTCACAAATGTCAGATATGTGTTGACAAGAAAACAGTCCCAATAACAGATATTAGAAAACCCTCGAAACTATATTTCTAAGACAAGTGGAAGATTCTTATGCCAGTGCCACATAAATAATGCTTAGTTACCTTTAGTTGTACAAACTATGAATTGAACTAAAACCCAGAACAATGCAGACGTTCACAAAATAGTGTCTAATTTATGTAAGGTAGATACATCAAGTAATCATCAAATTGTAATTATAACGATTAATATGAATTAGGCAACATATAACACCAGTTTGGAAATTCATACTAACATGGAGATTAATCCAAAATTCAAAGGACAATAATGACACCTACAAATCTCTAAGAAATATAAGCAGACGTCTATCTAAATATATTACACAGAATCTATGCCATGATGTACTGGGTGATTTACCCAATATTTACCCAGCAATATAAAAATATTTATTAACAGTTTTATAAACAAGTGTATCAGTAGACTGTTAATGGAAAACGACATTAGTTGTTGACAATGAAATTGATAGACATCCTTTTATATGTTAATGACAACGTTTTAATATGCGAATGACTACGATGAATTTGTTGCTATGTATGACAGTGATTTTGAAGAATAATGATTAATAGACAACGATATCATATAATTGCTAGAAAACCATTTATTAACAGTTAGCGATATGTTCGTTGGACATAAATATAAACACCTGACATCCATTAGATATAGACAACAATTGTTACAAATTACGTTTTTACACCGATAGCGATATATGTGTTAGGTAGAGTTATCAATTCTAGACAGTCGGACTATTAGATAAATGTATGATAGTTAGCGATAGATTAGGGTTAATATAAATCTATGTTAGTGGTTATAAATTGGATGTGCAAATAAACCTAATGGACTATTAAAAGTTGGATTAGGAATGGCTCGAGGAACCTGGATCACCTCAAAACTCTGAGATGAACACTGATATGAATATAAGTGCATGAACCATGGATTTATATCCTTTTATACTATGGTAATATGTTGTATAAGATAGCGAAAATGACCAAAAATATAGATTTTAAATGATAAACATTTCATGGACTTTGGATGATATGATATAGATGTAATTTCATTGCTACAGACAGGTTCAATGGGTTCCCACTTTAGGATCATCTTTCTAGGAATGTTTGATTTTTAAGAGTCTATAATTTAGAAGTTAATGGTAATGGTTAAAGATGCAAGTAAATGGAGTGTATATATGCATGACTGATAAATTAAATGGAGTATATATATACATGATTGATATAGATTTCAATTAATATGGTTTAATATTGTTAAGGCATTTTAGGGTCATGCATTTCCCACGTTTCTCCTTATCTTATGCATAAGAGTGTCTATATGTCAATTGTCATAATCTAAGGCATGTATCTTTGGGAAGGGTAAGGATAGGGTTGGAATATTTAACTTAGGCTTATACAAGGAATTTCATGTTAGTGAATGACAATTGTAGTGAGACTTTTACGTTAATAAAATCTTAATTAATTAATAAATGACTTGATAAACAAGAGAAAGGATTTTAATTGATACATGCTATTATAGAATGGATTCTCGAGGGAATTTTTCATAGATGGCTAATCATGTCATTTAATTTATGTATGTGTGCAATAGAATTTGTTGCTCCATGAATTTAATGTGATGTATGATTTTTTTAGTAGTCAAATTTTCTTGCATCTTGTTGACTTGTCGGTTGGGTGCTTGGGTATAGTATTCAAGTGTTTTGATAGTTAATTTGGTCTCTTAGCGTGTTGGATTTGTCTTGGGTTATTGGTATAGATGTGTTATGTTATGCCTTGGTTACTGTCACGCCTACCACCTGGTGACGACTTGATTCCTGATGAGGGGATCATTGTGCACCCTGACGGATAGATGTGAATGATAACCTGATCGGATTCTTGTGCTTCCTGATGTGGGTGTATTGTTCATTGTAATTGATGTTGGTACTTGGTTCTATAACTCCTTAATGATTTTGATTTTGAGCGCCATAGAGGTTTCTAGTTACTGGTCGTCGAAGCCGATGTGTCAGATTGTTGATGTTGTCCTTTAGCTTGTAAGCATTGTCTTGCTTGTGTCGGGCGGGTAGCCATTTTTATCTGTCTATTGATTATCGCATGTTTCATCCGGTTGTATGATGGGATAGTATGATGGGTCGTTTTTCTCTATTTCCTGAACGTGTAATTTGTGTTTGTCGTCAAGTCGTGTTGATTAATTTTTGTCGTTGATTTCCTTCCTGCTTAAAAAAAAAAAAAATTGCTCTTGCTTTGCATCGCATGTAGTCATAATGATTGGGGTCATTACATGAGCTCTCCAAATGGATTGACATCGTTATATTCCAATGAAATCCTAATATTTTGAGGCTCATCTTTAAAATATGGCCATGTTTCCTCTATCTTCTTAAATGAAGATCCATCCGTAGACATTCGAAGAACACCATCTTTACTTATGTTATTTGCATGGAAATACATAAAGTGTGCTATGATTTTTCACTTAAACAATCACCAAATGTGGAATTATGGGAATATAACGAAGAACCTTGCGAGACACCTTTTTTGTTACTTGATCGGTTCAATATCTACTAATTTGACATTTCAGGCATTCTTCTTTCGACACACGTTCTCCATATCATAGAATATGATCATCAGGACATGCATGAATAACTTGATACTCCATTCCAATATCTTTCATAATTTCATGTAAATATTGATATGTGTGGCATAAAACATTTGATGGTGGTAACAAAAATTCACGTAAAAATCTACAACATAAAAAATCAATACTAGTTAATATAAATAATATTAATAATACATATTGCATCTAAATTTTACAAATGATTAACTAACAATAAAAATAGAGGAAAAAATAAAACCTTTATCATCATGTACTAAGTGTGACAAATTAATATATTACATATCTTAGCACCTGTGTGACACAAGTGTTTGAAAAACCATTTATAACCTTTAAGTTCAACCAACAACAATATATAAGAGAGAAGTCTTGTTTTGGAGCCTTCATAAAGAGGTTGAATTTCCTTCTCAAGTACAGGTATATCAAAAACACCATCAAGCTGGTTGTCATCATAATCCATTCCAACATTATTAAATTTTTCCTAGATCAATATATTTGTCCCATATTCTTCAACCATGGTTTTAGCATCATCATCTTCTTCCATAGGATCATTAAATTGATCTTCAATATTCGATCCATGTTCCTAAACAAACGCTTGTACAACCATGTCTTCCTCCATGGGAAGTTCCCTAAGGTGTCGTTCCTTTATAATTACAAACAATCAAGAAATATTAGTGTATATAACAAATATTAAAATTATAAAAATGTTTACAAATAAAATATAGGAAAATAAAGACAAAAAATACAAAGACAACTTAGGTGAGAGCGAGAAACAAAGACAACAAATCAATGATGAAGCTTGTGTAATTTATCAAGATGTCTATGAATATGTTGAAAACATATAGGGAAAGTTCTATCTTCTCTTGACATTTAGGAATAGAGACACTTTGTGATATATATATATATATATATAGTCATGTCATTATGCCATATTCTTATCTTATATCCCACCTCAACCCTTACAAAATATAAACCATCCGTATAATCTATCCCCCCTCAACCCCACACCTTCAAGATTCCAAAACAAGAACATGGAATCTCCATATTTTCTTTATTGTCCTCTTCCTAACAAGTATCCAACATTCAACCATTGTGACATCTCCAATTTCCATTAGTGATTTCTAGTTTAAAAAAAATGACGACATTACTAGGAACTAGAACTGATCTTCAAAACTTTTAAAAATGTATTAGCAACTTTGAAAAATACTTCTCAAATAGAGAATCGGTACCAATATCAAAAGAGGAATTACCAACTCTGCAAAATACTTCTCAAACAGATCGTCGGTACTTGTCAACATAGCCAATATTAACTCAAGTATTGAACACTAGCATATGGTGAATCATATTCATATATATAGTCACAACAAGCAAAAACAATCTATTCTTATTTTTCCTTCATCATTATGTCATATTCTTATCTATACGCCCTCAACCCTAACAAAATATAAACCACCCTTATCTATCCCCCTCAACCCTATACCTTCAAGGTAACATAACATGAACATAAAATCTCCATATTTCCTTTATTTTCCTCTTCCTAACAAATATGACATTAAACCAGTGTGGCATTTCCACTTTCCATTAGTGATTTTTGTTTAAAAAATATGACGACGTTACTAGGGACTGTAACTCATCTTCAAAATTTTTAAAAAAGAAACAGTTACCAATATGAAAAGAGGAATTAACAACTCTGCAAATAATTCTAAAACATAGTGTCAGTACCAATATCAAAATAGAAATTAGCAACTCTGCAAAAATTTCTCAAAGAAATCCCTATGCAAGTAAGACAATGAAAAGATCCCTATGCTACTTTTTAAATTAAGCTCTAAATTGGATGAAAGAAAAAATAATTATGAATGCACTGCCAATTTTGAATATTAGTGGAGTATAATAATGATAAAAAGAATATATATATATATATATAACATTCCGCTCTGGCGCACTGAGAAAACTTATTCTTTGAGGACACTTGCTCGCAAGTGATCTGGACTTTTATGATGTTAAACTATTTATCCTTGATTATGATGCATTATGATAGATGACGTGATGTTTTTACTACTTGGATGTAGACAGGTGCTGCTGACTTAGTTTCATTGAGTGTGCAGGGTTTCAGACCTTGAGGATGCAGAGGCATCGGTGGAACCCCCTTGGACTCCAAATTGAGTCAGGGAGTGTGCTATTTGGGTTGATTTATTTACTGTGATATTTCTTAGATCTGATGATATGATGTTGACATGTTCTGACACAATTGTTGATGATGTAGGCTGACGATAGCTTGCCGACCAGACTCACATATGGAGTAAAGGGGCCA
>ML809536.1:17796-27881 GCA_009831015.1 Picea engelmannii | reverse complement strand
ATATATATATATATATATATATATATATATATATATATACATACAAATAAAAAGTCACAAAACCTAATAGCACGATTCACATATGGAATCTCCTTTTTGTTGGGACCAACGCTTGATGCATTTCATGTCACGAGAGTATTGTGGAGCGTAAAAAAATATGTTTTGGATCAACAAGTTAATGATAACATACATACTTGACACCCATAAACCATTCATTCAACAAATATGACAAAATATAAACCACCCTTATCTATCCCCCTCAACCCTGTACCTTCAAGGTGCCAGAACATGAACATGGAATCTCCATATTTGATTTATTGTTCTCTTTCTAATAAATATGACATTCAACCAGTGTGGCATATCCACTTTCCATTAGTGATTTTTGTTTAAAAATCCCTAACCCGACTTATCCCCTTAATCCCTAACCCTAAACCTCTAAGCCCTACTCCCTAAAACCCCATTAATCGCTAAATCCCCTAGGACCTAAACCCCTAAACCTACCTTAACCCCTAACCAATTAACCACTAAGCCCTAATCTAGCCTTATTAACCCTTAAACCACTAAAACCCTAACCCCTAACCCCTTACACCTTGTACCCCTAAACCTTAAACCCCTTAACCACTAAACCATACCCTAAACCCTAATTAAAATCTACATCTTATGTCTACTTCTTTTCTTAACTTACTCTCAATTTTTTCATGTGTACATAGAATATATCCATAAATATGAAAGAATACATTATTTTTCTTCTACATTTAACATATAAACATTTACAAAAACAATATGCAATATAAAGACATATAATGAATAACTTACCAAGGGACAATATTCATGCCCGCCTTCAAAGTGTCCATACTCACCATAATGTTTTTTAGTTGTTTTTATTAAAAGTCTCCTTATATTATAGCCCCTAAATTTTTTACAAAGGAAATAACATTTTCAATCAACCAAAGCCTCGACCAATGCAGATCTCAAGTCTCGACCTTTTCCTCTTGGAGGAATGTTATACGTGACATTTTTCCTTACCAAACTTTCAGTGATGATTATCTTAAAAAATCAACCTCAGTAGTTTAACTATTTGGAATGCAATTAACAAAACATTTTTTTTTGTATTCTTACCCTAAAATATCCCTTATAACCTCTTCAAACCATTACTATTATAGAAACAACGTTGAACGCCTTTAATATTTCAAACCTGTTTAATTATTGCACTTTTGTTAGACTTCAGATGGATGCTGACTAGAGAGACGTTGCTTAACGAAAAAAAATATAGACTTCGTTAAACATCGGTTCATAAATCATTGACCTGGTCAACCGTCAAATATCCAAAAATCGTTGACCTGGTCAAGCGTCAAATATTCGACGATAGTCTCTTGCGTCGGATAGTCAATGAACGTTGGGGCTTAAAAAAATACAAAAAATGCAAGTACAATGCGATAATACGAATGCTTTTATTCGTATTTTCGGAGTAGAAGATCGATTTTTCCACCCATATGTAGTAGTGGAAAGACAACACCAGAGAAAAATAACTCTTCAATCAGAAGAATTCATATTACCTTAAATCCCCTTTTTAATGGATTTTACAGAAAATGAAGCTAAAGGATCTTTAAATGTCTTGCAAAGAAATATTTTAAAGAGTGTGACTAGTTTAGATGACCCAATAATCATCACTAGTTGTGGTATAAATATGCTTATAAATCCTTTCTCATCATTTTCTTAGGGATTACTAGTCTTAGATGTAGAGCATGTGGATCAACTAGATGCACTTTTTAATTAATGTGAAAGGTGTCCTTTCCCCTAATTTGGTTAATTTTATTACATCCCATGACAAGGATATCTATGTAAGGTCAAGAGTGCAAGAGTATTCAATTTGTAAGTTAATTGGCCTTAATACAAAACATTTCAGATAAGTTTTTCTCTTCCATTGTTTCTTCTAGATCCAATCACTTACATGATTCAAATCTCTCATAGATCATTATTTAGGGTTTATTCATGGATTTCCTTTATCTTTAAAATTGATTGGGACACTTATTTATGGAAATGACTAGAAGTAATACTAGGAATACTGACAAAATAATATTTAGCATATACTTCCCACCAAGCTACAACAAAATATTAAAATTAGTTGTGATTCACTCATCAGAGAGGGCCAATAGATATTCCTACATATAACTTATTTTTGCACAGGGGAAGAGAGGTATACAACAATAATATTATAGAATAAACTAGGCTATAAAGGCTCTGCGAGGTTTGAAAATCTACAGAATAAGTGCCTTGTGGAGGTAGATAGTTAAAATTGCATGCATATGCATGATCACTTAAGAAAATTGGGAAGAGAGATTTCTCAAGATTTAGGTAAAATCTTTATGGGTTGGAATTTGAAAATGAAATAACCCATCAAATTTGATGGTTTTGAAAATTTTCCCATCAAATTCCATCCCTTGACCAAATAGACTCATCTTTAAGGAAAGCCTATCCTTTGTTAGAAATGGATAGTCCTTTTCCAAATATGAATGACTCCTCTGTACTCCCACCCATTCCCCCATGTTATATATATTTAATCATATTCCCATACCATATGGTCCATGAGCCTATGTCAATGTGGCCATTCTATATGGATGAATGCTTTGGCATATTTAAGGTTCACAATGAGAGGAACATTTACAATTGAAACACAACAATGCATTTTAATTTTATATTCACAACCCAATTTGTAATCATGTGTGTGTGTATCATCTCAATAGTGTCTGTCACCTTGACAGACAAAACTTCTATTTCGAGAAGATAATACTCGATGATGGTAGATACTCTCAATGTTAATGGTGAAGGGTGCATATTGTCTCACAAAATTACCAGTAAAGTCAATGTTTGCAGAGGTATGCTATTTTTTGGGTCATTATATGTTAGCCTATGGTTTACCTTAACCACTCACTAAGTCTAAATTTTCACCTATATTTGTATTATTCATTTAGAATATTAGTAATATATCCTCAAGTGATGACTAATGAGCTAGTTAAGATTGCCTATCCTAGTCATCATGCATGATTTTAGGATCTAGAGAAAATCTCTCTATGAGGTGGAATCACCCATTGTACTATAAATATGTACCATTGGTGTGAATATATATGATTGTTGGCTAGTGAGCCTTTTCTGCCATCTTGTTGTTCTTGTTTATATTTTATCAATTGGTATCAGAGCCATGCTGAAAATTGTGAAGGAAGAGAATTGGTGATGGATTGAGGAAGCAAGGAAGCATTCTTGACATCAACCCGGATCTCTTCAAACTCAAGAGAAACTGTGTTGAGTGCAGTTTCGTTTGGAGGACCATATCATAGAATGTATTAAGGACCATATCATGGACTGTATCATGGACTGTAATACATACCAGATTTTAGTAATATAGTCTTCCCAACATTCTGTAAAATTTCTTACAGATCTTCCAAAAGAAATTCAGTTACTGTCCATTACATGGAGATCGCCCAAGAGAAATCAAGCACTTGACATTGAAGAGGAATATCAACAATTCACTCATATTATCAACCATCCTCTCAAAGTTTTTTTCTCATCCAAGATCTTCACATCAAAACTTGTTTTTAGATGCCATCGATTAACATTTTCTGATGAGATCACTCAACGATCTACATTAACATAATACAAATCTGTTTTTAGTTTGGATTTATATTTTAAGGAATGTCTTCAAGGAGAGTGATGGACCCGTATGGAGGAATGATGCAGGAAATTTTTCCAAGTTAAAGACAACGATCCGGTACCTACAGTGATCAGTTCAAGAGATAATTTTTCATTTCATGCTACTTATATGAATGTTCTATGTATTTATAATGGAGGAATCCTAATTTCTGTGTGAATTGGGAATTACGAATGCCTGTATAAATCTAGAATGTCTTTGAGAGAGAGGTTCTTTGTTCATAAAAGGAACAATACTCTGTTCTTTTCTATGTTTTTTGTTGACCATATCAAAGCATGAATTAGATAATTCATTGAGCATCAAATGGAATATGTATTAGAATAGGGTTTTTGAAATGTGTGACAATGATTTAATATTCCATTGATAGTAGAAAATTCAAACTTGTGTTAGAGGAAATTATATAAGGAATAACACCCAATATTATTGTATTAGAGACCGATCACTGTATTCCCAGATCGATGATTGAACGGGTTTGCACAAATTACAACCAAAATTCTTGCATGGAGCTACATGTGGAAATGTACCCAGTCTACATAAAACAAGAATGAATGCATTTTCATGGCGGAAATAATCGTTGATCGAAGCGAGTTTAGGGTTATTACTGGTTAAATAAAAATATTGTTTGGAATATCTACGTATATCTGAGATAAAGGTGGACAGAGAATGGATCTATTCATAAAGGTTCGAAGTCAAAGACTCCCTAAATATGTGTTCATCCATTATTAAGAAGAAAAGAAAACCAGACATCTAGATACGCCACACAAAGATCTGCCATTTGTAGATCTACCATAAAGAAATCTACCATCCAACGATTTTCCACACAGAAATATGCCAGATCATGAGATAATCAGTGTGAAACAATGTAGATGAATAATTTCCTATATATGCGTTTGATGCGTGAAGGAGGAGAGCTTGTAGCTGCCTTCTGCGATCTGGGTGAGAGTAATGAGCGAAGCATGATATTTTTGCTAATCAGGATCAACCAAATAAGTAGGAAGCAACTTGGAGGAAACGAGGATGATGGTATTTCCTCCTAGATAAATATCCAAGATACCCAAACACTCTTGATCAACACTATAATTAATTGATTCATTGACATCGTCATCTTTAGTATTGGCAACATTTGCACGATCCAGAATGGTGTCCTTGCTCTGCTAATAAAGAGTGGTATATATGCACATGTCTAGTAATCTATTGATATGACACTGCACCTACTTGTGTTATTGATATGCATTGGTCATTGCCCCATTTGAACAGTATCTGAAGCTCTCAAACTATGTCTTTCTGGTCTTATTCATATGACTATGAGGATGTCAAGTGATTCACTAGCAATACTGCAAGTCGTCCACTTCACATGCATTCCCAGAGGGTTTTAAGGGCCTCAAGGATTTTGAGGTTTTCCTTGATCCCATCATGGGGAATTGAGATCTAGAAATGGCATTCCATTTGAGCCATTCTCAAGATCTCATTCAAAAATTCTAGATTTGTTGAATAAAAACCATGATAATCCAATCCAAATTTGTCAACAACAACATAACCATGCCCTTCACAAGCTTCTTTGGTATGATCTGATCTGCAACATCAACGATTTGCATGCACTAGATCTATGAGCCAAGCTACAACTGGAGTTGACAAGGACTTGATACTGATGGTTTTCTTTACAATTGGAACCAAGAGTTGAAGACAAAAATACTAAGCGCACCTCTTCTGGGTATAAAACTTTGGTTAAAGTTTTGTGCCTTTTATAATGTGCTCTACTTCCCTTGTTTTTAATTAGATTTGGTACATGTGAAATTTGGTTAAAAGTCTCAACATTTGTGGGTTTGAGCCATTATTTTATGTAAAGGGGTGTTTGATTATGAAACTCATTGTTGTGTAAGGTTGGCATCAAGGGGCATTTTGGGTTTAAGTTGTCCTATTCCTAGAATTGTAAAGGGGCATTTTTATGTTGCCATATGTGTTTAGGATGGCATAAAGGGGGAAATTATATTTCCTTTGATGCACATGTTATAAGTGGGGTTTGGGATCTATACACTAGTTCACATTTGAGGCATGTTGAGTTAAATTTAAAATTGATATCGCAAGATTGTAAAATATTGCTAGTAGACATTGCATGGTAATCAATTTATGGAGAAATTTGAAGAATGAGGAGAAAGGAAGCTTAATTGAAAGCTTCATGTAACATTTGTATTAATAAAATCGTATTTTATTTGGCTCTTGTGTCCTATATCCTCCCAAAATTGAATAAGGGGATCTTAGGTACACCTTGCGTAGTGTGCATTGGTGATCTTTTCATGGAGGCTTATATTTTTTATTGTCTAAGTTTTGACATAAACAAAATTACCGCAACACACATACTACGATGAAAGTTCACACAGTTAATGAAATTTAATCACAATGGAACACAAGTAATCATTAAGTAGAGTATTGAAGCAATCAAGGACTCAAAGCATCAACAACACATTAAAATTTGCAGATCAATTCAACTTTGGAATAATAAATATTTATTGTAATTTTCAAATATTCCTTTTGTAAGTTTACTCGTCTTTTTGAAATCAAGTTGAGTTGAATTGAATTTGTCATAAGGTGCATTTTCGGCTGAGCTAGACACCCTAGAGTCATTTTGAGTCAAAATTGACAAGGTTGAGTACTTGAAACTCAAATCATTGTAAACATCAAGTCTTTGGGATGTATTTTCAGTGGTAACCAACATCCTCAACTTCCTCGAAGCAAGTTCTAGTGAGAAACTTCAAGAGAGCATGAAACAAAATCAAGCGAGCGTGAAGTTCAAGTGCGAAATTCAAGTGAGTGAGTTGCACGCAAGCCTTATTTTGTTGAGTCAAATTGTAATCAAGATCTACCTACATAAGGATACCTCCTTTAGTGTTTTGAAATGGCTCAAAGTCTCGAATTATTAGAGTTTATGAACACTCTAATAAACACCACTGAAGACAACACAATGATATTGAACAAAGAAACTCTTCAATCAATGATAACTTGTTTGCAAGTGATGCAAGATAAAGTTAGACTTCTTCAATATCAATCATAACTATTGAATTATGATTTGATAAATCTCAAAAAGCAATAGTTGGTGAAGTGTTTTGAACCAGTTTTTGTTTAGCACAACCCTCTCTATGACGAAGATGATGTTTTTGATCAATAGACAATGAAGGGGAAACTCAGTAAGACAACTCCATATGAAGAAAAAGACAAAGATATTATTGAACTTTCATTTCACGAGTTTTCTTTTGAGTTTAGTGAAGAAAACCTTTCAATGATGCAACAACATGCAGTAAATCCACCTCAATAGTTTTCAACGAAACATGTTCAGAATACTCTTTCCAATCCCATCATGAGACCTTGGGAAGAAATAATTTATAACAAGAATAGAACAAGACTTGGATATGACAATGAAGTTACCTTTCATATTCCTGATTATTCAAAACCAATCAAGTTCCAAAGTGCTAGATTCCTTCAAGAAATTTCACCTTCACCTATTCTAGTTTAGCATCAGAATGTGAAATGTAAACATTTCAATCAAGCTGGTCACATGGAGAATCAATGTTTTGATCTCCATCCTTTCCAACATTGTGGCAAGCATAATCATTCTTCAGACATACGTTCAACACTGAAGAAACCTACAATATTGAAGATTCACTATGAATGAATTGATCCTTAGCAGTGGTCATCAAAAACCGAGCGATTATATAAGTCTTACCAAATAATTCAATCTCGAGTAAATACCAATCTTGTAGCACATAACATTTTTTTGAGCCTTCTAAAGGGATGATTTCCATCTGACCTTCAATTACTATCCCGTTCCCTTGATTTTTCTCCTTCCTATAGGTGAATTCAATCTATTTTTTGATTGAATCTCCTAAGTACAATTTCCATTTATTTGTCTCATCATTCCTCCCTCCCCTGTATGGATTGCTTGAGATATGATTTGGATTCATGAAGAACTATGATTTTCTATTGTTGATGCTCTAGTTTGATCTTCATAGCATCGAATTCGCAAGTGTTCCAATCACATATTGCCTGACCTTTGCACCACATTTTGAAATGGTTATGATCTTGAGTTTTCAAATTTCATGACTGCTGAAGGGGGGTGAGTCAAATAATACTAATGATCCCCAATCACCTAAAATCCATCAAATATTGCTTCGTGTATTTGTTAAATTCAACGCCTCATGCGTTATTCATCACCAACTTCTGGAATGATGATAAAACTTGTTGGTTTGTATCCTATAGTACATTCAAAATGAATTTCCTCATTAATTTCTTTATTATTGTATCAGGTGGAAGACTAGTCCCACATGTGAGGAGGCACTTCAAAAATCTTGTTTTAAATGCTTGCATGAGAGCATGAGTATCATCTGCTAGATGGAGTGTGAAGCTCTTGGAGGTGACGTGATGCATGTTTTTGATGTTGATGTTGTGTTGTCGTGGACAGGTGTATGGGTTGAGATAATGGGGATGGGGGGGGAACATCACTCCCCTCATAAAATATTTTTAATTTTTCATAATCTCCCATGCTAATATTCTGAAAAGCATATTTGTTTGTCCCATTTATCATATTTATTGTTTCTTCTTTGATAAGTTGGGAAATTGTTACAAATTCCCTTTCTTCTAGATTGCTAAGGCATATAACACTTGGTAATTACCTCTTTATCCTTTAGGTCCCCATTTTTCAATGATTTGGATTCCTTGGCCAACTAGTCTACCTACTGGTTTTACTGTCATAGAATGTGGAAATATTCCACATGACAAAATTTTCTTTCCTCGAGTTTTATTCTTTTATATAAGACTTATACGTTGGGTTTGGTCTTATGAGTGATGCCTCTTATAACTTTAATCACCAGATCTGAATCACCTATCACTATGATGCTTTGATATTTGTCTTCAGGTATTAGTGTCATGCCTTTGAATGCTACTAAGATCTCTACTTGATTGTTTGTTTTATGGCCTAATCTGTATGAGTATTTATATTCTTTTTTTCCTCTGGGGTCAAATATGATACCCCTTTTAATTGAAGGACATTGGGGTGGGATTTTATCCACTTGTGTGTGAACTACATCCAAATTGTTAGCCAAAAATGGATATCATTCTAAAATTTCCTAGGTTAACATAAATATTTTCTTGTCTAAACTAGTTTTGACATCCATCTCCTTGAAACCATAGTCCAATTTCCACTAGGCATTGCTTTTATTCTTTCCATATTATACCAACATGTGAAAAAGTGATGAAATCAACACAATCAAAGTAGTTAGTACCCCTTGGTACTAACATAATTGTTAATTTGAAATGTGATTTTTGGAAGCCTAAATATGTAAAACAAAATTCCTAGGTCTGGATCCTTAGTAATGACTGTAGCTATTTTTCACATGGTTAATGCTCCTTGTATATCAAAGAGTCCTATTACATAGCCCCCAAAACTGGGTTCCTCCATTGGGTCCCACGTTTGCCTAACTAGAAATATGTTGTGTACCAGACAACCAATAATCATAAAAAAGACCAAAATAAATAATTCCATGCCTAAATCAAGTGAAGAGTGAATGAATGTGAAGCCTCTTTGAGTGGGAATCCTTCTATCACAATATATCAAATGTATAATACAAAATTATCATTTAAATGAGTTTCGATTTTCCTTGATGTATATATAAGAGACAAAGGGCTAGAAAACAATAATAATAAACTGGCATACTAATAATTAATTTAATGATAATGAATGAGGGTTATGGTTAGGGGATTTACATGCTCTTCCAATTCAAACATGCACTTATTTCAATGATGATCAACTATGGATGCTTCTGTATGAAGAATTCTTCTTCCCAAGTCACATCTTCTATTGGCAGGTTCTTCCACTTAATGAGGTACTCAATAATTACTCAGGTCCATATTTGTTTGATCTATATTTCAATCATTGTTTCAGGTTCTAGTATGATATTTGTCTCTTCATAAAGATCCAAAAATTACTCTAAATTGGGATCTTGAAACTGATTACCTTCTTTAAATAAGAAACATGGGAAGACCAAATGTACATGTGAAGGAGGAAACTCCAATTAATAAGATACATTGTTAGTGCTTTGCAACACTTATAGGGACCATAACACTTGAGTCATAATTTATTGTCCTCCTTTTTTCTCTTCAGGGACTTCCATTTGTATGTTTGTATCCTCATAAATACCCAATCCCCCCCTTCAAATCACTTGTCACTACAATATTGATTCGGTTGTTTTTTCAATTTCTGTTGTTCTATACCTGGGTTGTTTTTCAATAGTTGGAGAATGTTAAGGTCCTAACCCGCACATAGGTAGATCAATGTATTCAGATGTAATAAAGGTCAATATTAATAAGACCTTTCAATAAAATAGAATAA
>ML809535.1:89350-99488 GCA_009831015.1 Picea engelmannii | reverse complement strand
CCCCCTCGAAGAGGCCCGTGAACATTGCTTTCAGATTCAAAGTGATATTTTTGTTGTTATTCTTATATCATTTCAGTGTTATTGTGGTGAATGTTCTGGTTATATTGCTGTTATTCTGCCATTACTAGCATTTTATTTCTATTTTGCATACATTTTATATCTAGTATATTACAAAAAATCCTCTAATAATCTAAAATTAAGAAACTACCCAACCTCCTAGCTAACAAAAATGTCCTCGATGCCTTGTAGAGGTATTCGAGGGATTTATTACATAACAAAATGGAAAATTAGGGAACCAACTCCCTTAGTAAAGGTTTTTTTGACCTTTTGAGTCAAAAGAGATCATTTGGTTAAGATGCTCCTGCATCATTGGCATACTAAAGGAAGTCAGTTGGTTGCCTCACCAAACCAAAAGTGAGGAGTACACCTTTAGGTAGGCCTACGCTTGAAGTCCAGATATGCCCGATCAAACTGTGACAAGTGATTCATAACTTCTGTCACGGTTTCATACATACTTTGCAATTATGTGAAGTTTGGGGGATTTCGTCCTTTGCAACCTCAAATCACATGAAAGTCGTAATAACACTGTAAACTTATTGAAAAACCAGAAGTTAGAAAAATACTATTTTTATTATATTAAAAAATAAATTTTCAATTTTCTATGTTCAACATTATCTAATTTACACAAAATTAAAAGAAAAACTAATGTGAAATTCAATATTAAAACTAAATACTAACTTTCTACATGAATCCGGTGTTATACATTTAAGCAAAATCACAATTTTTTTGTTGTTTAAATTGCATTTTTGAATGCATAAATGGATTCAAATTGCCTAAAAACCCCACAGAGCACTTAGATTATATAGACTTAATCACTCTAATATGCAGATCCAACAATTTCTCACCAAATTGTGACCAAAATTAAACAAATAATATCACCAAAAAAAACCAAAACATAGAACATTTAGACTACAACCACTGGAGACAATATAATAAGAACTCAACACTTTGAAGTCATATATTATGTTATCATAAACATCACAAAAGCTTATTTGAAACAATAAAAATGTTATTTTCAAGTGTTACAATGGTGGTTATGTCGACAATGTAGTTGCAAAAAGAGATTATTAAAATATTTGTAGCAATTTGGCTCATCCTAATACACGTGTAAAGTGTGTGTTTTTATAGTGATATAATTCAAAAGTATTATATATATATATATATATATATATATATATATAATGAATCACTTCTTTGGTACCCACATTGTTTCAATTAGTTGGAATTGGGGTTGGGTTTGGACAATAAGGGCATCACACCTTTCCTATCTCTCTAATGTTTATTTTCCTTTGATTTGAACCCTGATCTAGAATTAATGTCTAGTAACTTGACATAAAGGTTACAATGAAAAAAAATAATACACATCACCAATAAGTATGGAAAACATGCAATTCTTAACAACCTATCAAAGTATTACACAATTTTGTGTGTCTCAAGGCAGTTTGTAAAGGATATTTGTCTTTCACCACAATTGATCCTTCAAAATAATTTAGGAGTGTGCATTCCTTTACACGTGAGGCAATCTGATGGTGATGCATGTTCACCAAGTGTCTAATAAAATTCCCATGCAAAACTAATGTGCAAAGAATTGATTGACTCAGTGTGCAAAATTAATTGTCATTGTCTAACTGTTTTATGTTTTAGGTTTTTTTGTTGGAATCCGACGACATAAATTTGCATAAAATTATAATTTCTGTTGTTTAAATTGCATTTATTAATACAAAAATGGATTCAACATGATGAAAAACTCTCGGGACACTCAGATTATACAGAATTAACCACTCAAATCTGCAGATCCAACAATTTCTCGCCAGTTTTCAGAAAAAATTAAATAGAAAATATCCCCGAAAAAAAGCCAAAACATAGAACAATTAAACTACAACAAATTAATTTAATCTTAAGGGACACAAATAGAAAAAACAACTTTAATATTACATCTATCGATTCTTCTTAAAAAACGAAAAAGGCACGTGGAAAAAGAAAGTACTTGCTTATCATAATCATACTTAAAAATATTTAAATCCATATCTACAAAACATGAATCTAAAATCTAACAAAAAAATATTGCTAGCTTTGAACAAAGTCTCCAATAATGCACTAAGTCATAAAACCATCCTTTTCATCGACATGTAGGACAATACACACGAGTAGTCAAATTACAAATAAGTAGCATTAAGGGTGAACAATGGCAACACCTGCCCACTGTTGAGAGTTTGAAGATTAATAAATAAAGTTGACGTTATTACTAACGTGAATTGATGGGTGCAATGCAAGTGTTCATTAATGAATGGTTTGTGAGCCACATTGTTTTCTCTCCCATTGTTTAGGTAACGTGGTTACATATTGAAATATTGACAGACACCTTAAAGGGCACTCAAAATGATTATGTATTAGTATATTAGTATTAGTATAGTATTAGGATACTAATACTATGTATCTTGCAGTTCAACATAGCCCTAGCCAAGACTCTCAGTCCAATACTCTTGTCCTCAACAATCCTCTAAATCAAAAAGCTGAACACCAAATTATTAAATGGGAAAACCTTTCTTTTCCTTCCCATTGGGTTTTTGATGCACCTAAATCTTTGAAACAACAAGCTATGACATCCGCCCATATTCAATAGTCAAACTCTTATGCAATAATCTCTTTTCCACCATCTCATATTCCACCCTCACGCTCTACATGTGTACATCATTTCTTACATCTCCTTGCTTGTTCTTTTGGCGATTCTTCCCTTTCTGTTAAATGTAAGGATCGTTCAAAACTTGTCCTACTCCAGAGTTAATATCCCAACATGGTGGTGATATTGTTAATTTTCAACCTGATACTGTTGTTAAGCATCTTGTTCGATGTTTACATGATCCTATATTTTCTCTTTCTCCTTATCCTATTCCTATTCAATGTCCCCAATGTTCTGCTTTTGTTTCCAACCAACTTGATGTTTGCATCCAATACCATAATGAACATGAAAATCACAATCCAAGAACAAACCTTCCACTAGTCACTATTGCTAAAGACATTTGTCCACATCCAAATTGTGATGATATCGGATTTCCTCATGATGATCATGTTCTGATAATGAATTATATTCCTGAGCTAGAAACTGAAGATCCCAAGTTGAAAGAAATATTTAGCTACTATCGCCCTTATGAAACACCTAGATATGGCCTCGAATACATTGAACATGTTGATACTGTTATTCCTAGATGTTGTTTCAGTAATCCTTTACCAAAAGGAATAAAGAATCCCTCTGTTCCCGAAATCAACAAATTCTTGAGCTTATTGAAAGGATGTTTTAAGTGGCAATTGAATGCTGAACGGATGAAAAATATGATAAACTGGGATCTATTCACTCATCCAATGAATATATAATTTAATGATACTGTATCAAATGAAGATGAAAAGCAATTGGTAAAGGATTGGGAAATGTATATGCAAGAAAATGATTTTTGGATATCCTTTTATGAATGAAGAAATAAATAAGTAATTCAAATAGTGCAATTGATGGAAGGAGACAAGAGTAATAAATTTGTTGTCAAGGTAGAAATCCCTAGACATAAATGGAAAAGTCTAGATGGCCAAGGTATTGAGTTCACTTCTACCTTTCCTCCATTCATAGGAATAGTCTTAGAAGAAGAAGAAAAAAAGTCTAAATCTATCCCTTTAGTACTAGTAAAAGAAGAACCTCAGATAACTAGTACAAATTAACAAATTCAAACTATTTCTGAACAAATAAATTGGACAAATGTAGCCCTCAGAGGCATGGTGACACACACATTTGTCACCAATGATTATGCTGGGAAAAGGCTTACTAACCAACTCCAAGTTTCAGCTAATAATATTAGTTTCACTATGAATTCACTAAACCACATATGTCATAGGAACTATAGTAGGTGTTAGCACTATGATTTTCATAGCCAGAGTTAGAGGTTTGTCCAAATTTTTCAAAGTCGTGCCATGATCTTGGGAAAATCAAGGCATCCCTAGATGAGTCATAGTTAGGGTGTCAAGGTTTATGAGGATAGTAATCAAATAAAGAATGGCTTGAAAGGTCAATTAATGGGTTTATCCATAAGTTGATTAAAATATTGTAAGGTTTGTCATGTTTAAGTTGTAAAGCTATACTTTAGTGGGAAATTATGTACCAAGGTCGAATCAAGTGGTTAGGATGAATGCCATGTCAAAAGATATTATGGTTCATCATTACCTAATTATGAGGTTAGAAAAGGGAACAATCATGTCACTCCATATCATTTGTACCTTTGCAAACTTCAAAGGTGTACTCACTGCACAAATCTTTAACTTGCTTTAAAACATCTTGTCGTTATGGTTATTTCGTCCTTTTTCAAAATTTCGTGCCTTATCCATTCTAGCATAAAATTTGGCCACCTTTCACTTTTCTCCATCACCTTCAAGTCTTGTGCATTGTCCATAGCCTTTCGAATAATCCCTGAAGCCCTATGATATGTAAATACTGTGTGCTGCTAGTCACTACGTAAATCTACTACTCTGTTTTTTGATGCACATTCTCCATTTGCTTCAATCACTGTTCAAGAGCCTTTCTTGGAGCCCATTGCATGTTAGCCTATGAAACAAATTTTCTTTTCACATAACCAAATTTACTTCATTTGATCTAAAATCTATCCATCCTCATTGTTGCGTCGAGTTTTCCTGCCATTGTTTGTTGTTGCGTAGAGTTTTATGCTATTTTCATTTTCTGTGCATTGTGGAGAGGATTTTTCTACACAAAGGGTTTTTTTGCGCAGAGGATTTCATTGCATAGAGGATTTTCCTACGCACATTCTATAGGGCACGCTGCGAAAATGACTGGTTTAGTGGTCAACTTCAAGATAAATTTCTGAATAATGGGAGAGGAATTTTGAAAATACCATAGAGGTTTTTTTCAAGGACAGACTAAATAATAAAACCCTCTCTCATATTTGCAAAAAGTGTCATAGTTTGGGAGATTTGAATGAATCTTTATAGCCCATTTTACCATATTTAAGCATTTAATGTTTTGGTCATCATCTTTGGGCGCTGATAATAAGAGGCTGGAGAGGAATTTTAGAAAGTTGAGAGAGGTTTTTCTCAAGAAAAGGTTCGTCTACAAATACCTCTCTCAATTTTGAATAATATATTTTTATTCAGGATATATGATGTCATATTTGAACCCTATTTTCCCAGTCTGTTGCGCAATCGATTGCGTTTTTTCTATAGGTTACTGTTGCACAGAAGACTTACTGCACAACTGTGATAGAGCTTCTGGAATGCCTCCATATCATAAAGGAAAGGTAGGAAAGCATGAAAAATCATATATAATGAATTCGAGAGGTCAAAGATCATCGGGATATGGTTTCAAAAGTGAATTTATCTATTATTATCTTGTAATTAATGAGTCAACTTTGACTCCTCTTTTTCAGCAGTTATTTTAGATTTTGTTGCCGCGAGATTTGTAACTGTTTCTTAACCTAGGAAGGTTGTTAGGATTCAAATTTGGATGCATAAGAAGATATTTTTTTATATATTTCATGAAGTTATGAGAGCTAACAGGTCGAATGGATGGAGAGAGGCCTTGCCTCTGTAACTGAAAGCTCTATTTTTCTCATGAATTTTAATACAAGGAAAGAGTGTTTTCTGATAGAAGAGATTCATCACAGTGTCCCCTTTTAGTGTGTTTTTCCCCAGTTCACATTCATTTCACTTCTGTTCTTTCTTTTAAGCATAACTAAGAGTAAATGGTTAGAATTCATCTTTGATAGATGCTCCCTTCATATAGTTAATGTTGGTGTCATGTTTTAATGATTGCAGGTCCATAATTCACGCTTTGTTAGGTGCTTTGTTCATTGTAGTCAACCTTTAATGTTATTTCTAATAAAGTTGCAATTGAGAATTCATAATTATTAGATACTCGCATTTGTAATGGGATTTTCTTATGTCTATCTCGCCATCATCTGAATACTGTTTATTTGCTGAAAATGTGCGCTTATTTTTCCTCTGTTTCCTCAGTAATACATAGTTGTGTTAATATTCATAGTATTTAAGAATTTGACTCCATTTTCCAATGATTTCCTTCTCTTTGTTGTTTTACCAACCCTTTTAAAATAAAACAAAACCTATCTTATATCAGAATACGACCTTCGTGTGCTTATTGATGAACCCTTTGAGTTATTACCATCCCTTAGACATCTGAGAGAGCTCTCTCTAGTTGTATAAGTTAGAAAAAAATATAAATTTGGTTGAAAAATCTACCTTGGGGTTTTCTTTGATACAACCCAAAGAAATTTCCTAGTGTTAACAGTAGGATTGGTCAAAGAAGGAAATGATGCTGCTGAAAATATAAATGAAGCATTAATGGAAGGTTTAGGCCAAGCCTTCACTTTAGTAGCAAGACAAATCTTCAACGTGGATGAAGAAATAGATAAGATTAAATCCATAGTAAAAAAACTTCATAAGGGAATCTCTCCAAAAGAAAAATCTGACAAAAATATTCCCTTATCCTATCTTTTCCCTCAACATGTCTCAACCATTACTTCACCTGTTGTTATTTCCACTAAGACCGAGAATAAGAAAAAGTTTCCACTTCATTTTCCTCCCGAGAAACCAAACCCATATGAATCCAATGAACACTCTCTAGTAACTACTATTGAACCTCTTCATGTTTTAACTACTATAGAACCTTTCCCTTACAACCTATCCAAACCTCCTACTCCTGACCTATATGAAAAATTTAAGCTACCCGAAGTTCAGTCTTTTGTAGATGAATGGTATTCAGAGTGGAATATTTATGGAATGTCTCTTGGACAGATCAAGAAAGTAATTGAAAGAATATATGTCGCTTATAAGATAATTTGCATGAAAGGTAAATCTAAAATAGAGGCATGCAAATCTATTATCTAGTGTTTTACTGGTACTCTGTCAAAATGTTGGGAAATTGAATCATCTCCAACTTTATTAGATAAAATGGAAAAATAAGTACTGAAATATTAAAGTGGAGATATAATTTATCATGAAAATGGCTTACCTCAAAGCAATATGATTGGGGCACTAACCGCACTAATTTTAGAACATTGGTGTGGAACAAAGCAGGAAATTGCTGACAAACATGCTCTGATATTCATGAATATGAAATGGAAGAAAATGTCCCAGTATGATGGATTTCACGAAGAATGGACTCAGAGGATATATGAAGTAAAATATAACAAAAAATATTTTATGGAAGCAAGTTTATCTTGCTGCTATTCCTAGCAATTTTGTTGAGTATCTAAAATCCCAAGATGTGTTTAAACAACCCTATGAATTGCATACTTGGGGAGAGATTTACTCTATTATTACCAATGCACTTGTCAACCTTTGCACAAATATGAAGGTGAGTAAATCCATTCAAAGGATGTCCAAACTCCTTGGCAATAAATTTATTTGTGAAATATATGGCTTTAGAAGATCCCGCCAACGTCAGAAAAATAGACAAGAAAATTCTGAAAAGAATAAAAAAAGAGAAAGTATAGAACCAAATCTTGTTTTCAAAGCCTCATTCTAAAAACAAGAAATATACTCACCAAGGTTTTTATGAAAGACTCCCAAAATCTCATTATTACTCTCTTGAGGATATTAAGTTAAAATCTTTCAAGATGCAGAGTAAATAGTCTATTGTATGTTCACTACGTGGGCAAGCAGGATATCTGGCTAATTGTTGTCCCCAAGGAGAAGCGATCATAATTATAAAGAATATATACTGATCATAATTATAAAGAATATAAATAAATGTGGTGTGATCTACTCAGAAATGATAATGCTCAACACACATACTTTACCATGGAAAAACTTGGTCAAGTTTATTCAAACATGCAAGGATTTCCACCCAAATGGATTAAAGATAGGTGGAACATATTCGGTATCAACAAAAGTGCAATGGACCCAATTATTATCACAAAGGAATATGAATCACATGCAGTTCCAATAACAAAGATTCATGATATCCCAAGGACTGAAGTCATGAATGAACAACTAATCCTAGTGTAATGTCCCTGTTGGCCTAGGAGTCATAAGGAGTGGTTTCGCTAGCCTAACTTGGTTCTCGTAGGCTAAGTCAAAAAATTTACCTAGGGAACTCAACTTTTTCCTAGGAAATAACTTTATAAAGTGAAAAAGGGGAAAATGGGGACATGGGTCTTAGGAAAATGAAGTCACTTAAAAATGATAAAGTGTGCACACATAAAGTGACTTTAAAATAAAATAAAAGTAAAGTGAGCGGGAAAATAACTCAAGTGAGAAATAAAAGAGGGGAAATGAGGAAGCACCCCTCATTCTTGCACTCACTCACTTGGAAATTAGATTTTCAGAGCTCTGAGGAAAGATTTTAGGGTTTTTGGAAACCCTTGTACATTTTTTGGTTTAAGTGTTGCAATGATACACACTAGCTAGTTTGGAGAAGAGTGTTATCACTGAAAAATCATTCGCCGCATTGCACACAATGGTTGAAGAAAGACATAAATTCCAACAACAATTATTCCACCTACAACACCAAAATCCATCAAAAAGAAAAAGAAATATACACCTGGTTAAAAAATTAAAGTGTGCAAATTCACCAAAGGAAGCACGCGCACAGTGCACATGCTAACAAAACCGTCAGCATGCACTTTGTGCAAGATGCACGACTGCCTACGAGGAAAGACACACACTTCTCATGAACGACACATTTATGAATCTTGTCGGCCTCTTAACCACTTCTAGTCATACCCCCAACACGATTTGACACTCAGATCTGAGCGAAATCTAGCTTGGAGGTTGGTCAAGGGCTAGGAAGTGCCCTAAAAGGCCCCTTGTTCACACTATGAACTAGTTGTATATTCCCATGAATGGACACTATAAATATGTGCCATGAGTGTCCTATAAAAATAAGAACTTCAAGGTATTTTTATGCTGCAAGAATTCTTCTTGGAGAATCCTCTTTTCTCTTTGAATCATTCAAGCACTATAGAAAGGACTATTTCACTCACCTCTTGAAAGGATTGACATTGTATTTCTTCACCATTGCCATTTTCCATTGTATGAAGAGAAGATCTCTCTATTAGGGAACTCAAGAGCCCTCCCAAGGAGGAAGAGGGGATTTCTAAGTCCCTGGATTTCTCTATGGTGTTAGCCTGACAATATATTGATCCATTGGTAGCTATATTATGGTCATTTTTTTATTTTCATGGTTCTAGTTCTTGAAAGCTTCTCTAACATTTATTTCCCTTTGTTTTTTTAGTTTTATTTCTTTGTTTCATGTGTATTTGGTTATATAATCAACTCACAAACCTTTGTCTTGTTTAGTTGACTTAACTAAGTAGTTAAGTCTTGTGTTTTTGCTCATCCATGTGGAAAAACCAACACAACAGATTGACGACCATAATGGGGATTGATATCAAATTCCTCCCTATTTAAGTCTTGAGAGCACTTCTTTTTAATTGTTTTGATATGCAGGTACCAAAACCAGCCTAGTCCAGCCTTCCAAAGTCAAAATTCAGAGCCAAGGCAAGAGAATTTCACTTGGAAATTTCTTTCCTGATGTGTGACAGGAAGTGCACGGCTTTCAAGGCACATAGACGTGCTCTGTGCGCAGAAAAACCTTCATTACTCTGTGCAATCTGCACCCTCTACGCACTTGTCAGAACTACAACCCACACATAAGTTCATTTTTTGCAAGTTGTAAGGGTTTTTATGAGTGGTTTGAGGGCCCATTTCCTTCATATTTTAATTTCCTGCAATTTGTAAAGAAATCACACTTCACTTAGAGTCCTTTCTCACAAGAAAGGTTAGCTAACATAAGCACTAAGGGGTAAAAAGAATTATTATTCTTCTCTTTGCTTTGTTTCCACATGGATGGCTCATTTTGGCATTTAAAATTTTGAGTTGAATTTATTGCTTTTTCAAACACAATCAACTAATTTGTGTTATAACCCTAAATTGCACCACACATGCTTACCTGGCATCAGACCAACTCATATCCCTTCCTTTCCAAAGCCATGCTGAATAAACTCTTGAAAATCCTCTTAAATCAAGTGACACGCGCCCTAACTCACTACTGCACGCGTTGGAA
>ML809535.1:67207-79708 GCA_009831015.1 Picea engelmannii | reverse complement strand
TGTGTAATTTATGCTTAATTTCTAACCCTCAAGTAGAAAAATAGCATGCATGCATAGTGTTTTGTCTTGATTACAGGTTAGCTTTGGAAGGAGCAGCGCAAGGAAGCAGGCAAAGCGCAACGGAGGATCTACACCAAACATCAGGAAAAAGGTTAGTAGTTCCTTTCAATGTATGTGTCTCGAAAGAGGAGTTTAGGTTTTGGGGTGGTAGGTTAAAAGTTCATTCCTTTAAGGTCAAAATCTGCATGCAAATCAGACCCTAGTTTGCTAGTTCGTAGGGTATTATTTCCCAACAACAATTTGGGACTAGAAATCAATTTTAACCCTCAAGTATGCTCTTCCCCCACAACCAAGTGTGATCTCAGGAATCATAAAATGTAGTTGAAAGGAAATTTCATCTCCCTTACAAAAATCATTAGGAGAGGACAAAGCCCCCCTAGGGTTCCTCTTAGTTTTGGAAATCATCTTAAAGCTTTGTAAGGGCCCATACATGCCCACATGTATGCAATCTTAGGATAGTTTCTAAAAACTTTCTTAGTTTCTAGGAAAGTTTAAAAGATCAAGTAGCGGGCCCATACATGCCCACATGTCTACAATCCTAGGATAGTTTCAAAAGCTTTCTTAGTATAGACAAAATTTTATGGAGTTTAAAGGATTTGTAAGGACCCATATGTCCACATTGCTAGTTATTTAGGGCTTTAATTATTCCACAAGGTTGTAACAAAGAAACATAGTAAGCTAGGTAAGAAGATTTGTAAGGACCATAGGGAGTCTATAGGATGCAATCTTACACTTATATTATTAAAGTCTTTTGCAACACTTTTCACTTTCTTGCACACAAAGCCACTCTTCGCACACATAATTTCAATTAGAATAGTGGAGGTCGAAGTATTTTTTTTTTTTTTTAGTACTCACAAAGTACTTCAAAAAGAAATCTGAAAGATCCAGCTACTTTAGAAATTATCCACACCAATTTAATTCAAACGAGGTTGTTCCATGACCCCAATCTCTCAGCCCACCACATCTAAAAAATTTCTAAGAACACACTAAATTTTCCTCCACAGGAGGTGCCAAAATAAGTTTTTTAGTCTAGGTAGGATCGTGGGGGTAGGCATCCAAATAACCCCCCATTATCAGTTTCTCACATTTTGAAACAATATAAGTTGAGAATAGGGATATTTCAAATCCTTGAAGTCAAGTGTTCCTACACCATAAGGCAGGGATATACCTGTGAAGGGTCGAAGGCCGATGTTCGGTTGTTCTACGCATCCCTCCTAGAGTCACCCAACTCTTGTGAGGGCATCTAGTCTGTGACCCATTTCTTAGGCCGAAAATCTAGATGTTGCACTTTGATCGAGGTACTTAGTGGCCAAACATAGGATATCTACCTAGGTGGTGATTGTGGGTTGCAATTGCACCTTGATCAGATTTTGTGTGGCTATTGGGAAATATTGCTAGCTCTTTTGGGATATGCACCCTCTACCCCTCATTATAACTGATTACTTCAACCTTCAATAGTTCTTCTTTCAGTGTCTTCATACCCCATTGTTGAGTGCTATTGGAAGGCCCAGTTCTAAATTAAGAGGAATGACGATAAGTATTTTAGGACACGATCATTTGTTTTTGTTGTTCCCCAATGCGGACAAAATCCACCTATCCACATGCTTGTTTATTTATAGTTGATTTGTGTATGATGTTCATTTGATTACATGCAATTGTGAGTTATACTATTTTGTGAAGGTAAAAAATCTCTTGTTCATTTATTTCTCTCTTGTCACCATTTGCACACATTCACTTTGCTATTCGGTGTTACAAATTATTTTGGTCACCCCGGTGATCCATTGACAACATGTGTTCATGTTCCCAAAAAGATCCTTTCTTCATGAGGAAAGTGACTAACTTTCTCCTCTAAAAACCTCTATTAAGGAAGGTCGTCATAGGTTGCACCATACGCAGGGTGCGACGATGCTTGATCATTGCCCTATGCTCTAAAGATGGGTTGTGATGTCTTCGCAGGCTGCTCTATAGATAGGGTGCGACGATGTAAAAAAACTAAGAAAGGGTCAAGTTTCACGAAAGTTCTAGAAGGGTATATTCTAGAAGATGAGGTGGTGTCCATATGGTTGGGATTTTACTCGCTTATTTGATTTGGTGGGATCATCCTAATATCTTTAACCATCTCTCTTTCCCTTATATAAAGAGGGATTTCTCGTGGAAAAGGCTAAGGTTGATTCAAGCAAGATTAATGTTGAACAAGATAAGAATTGGATGAAGAATTCTACTTCAGTTCATACTTGAAGGCTTCATTTCAGTTTATCAAGTCATTGTGGATATTCTTCATTCAGGGTCGGAGCAAGTGTGTGTGTTGGAGCAAAGGGTCATCGAGAGGGGACCTTGCAACATCAAGGCTTTTGTTGTAATCTCCACTTTCATCTTAATATAATACAGTGATATTTTTCTTTCCCATAAGACTTGCTTTGTTTTATTGTATGATTCCTTGATCACATACATAGTTTCTCATTGACTATATTATATTTCTTTCACTTTTCTTGGCTTGTGTTCCCTTGTGGATTCAATACCACAGGAGCATCGGGGTGGAGCTAGGATCACAATGACAAGAGGAAGTGATATTTAAATGATATGTTTCCTATCTCTTGTCAAATAGTAAACTCAATGGTTAGAGCCTAGGGAAAGCGTCATGTTCTGTTCTATTTTGTTCTAGATCTAGGTGGATCTAGGGAGATCTATTTATGTCTGCATTTACTGATAAGTCCCATAAACAAATTGGCGACCATACTAGGGATACAACCTCCTTTTGATTTTTTTCTTCCCATATGCCGCTAGTGTTCCTTCTTCTGATAAATCTCATTCTCTAAGTCTATGGGTGATCCATTTGGACTCCCTAGGTCTAGAAGTTCCTTTAGATTTTTGTCTTTCTCCCAATTTTTTTCATTTACATAGATCGTCACATTGTGTCTCACTGACAGAATACTACCCTTAAACGTCTCACTCTACTTGACCAATCCAGTGCGATGACGTCGCACTGTGCCCTACTAGTAACCTGCGACGACTTTTTCTCATTGCACTGTGTCCCATACCCAGCCTGCGATGAATCCTATAGGTTTTGTTGGAGTGAGTCAATTTGACTTTTTCCTTCCCAGAATTGCCTTAGTTGCATAGGGTGAACTTTGTTGGCATTTTTACAAGAAGAGTGTGCTTGTCATTGATGGCAAGAACAACAACAACGATGGCACGTCTACAGGAAAGAACAACAACAATGATAACATGCTTACATTTATTGATGGCAAGAACAACAACGACGAAGGTATGGTTACAGGAAAGAATAGTAGCAACGTTGGCAGGTTTACAGTTGGGAGACAACAATGGAAAAAATGCAGGAAAGGAAGATCAACAATGATGATGGCATGGAAATATCAAAAGCATAACAATGAAGAGAAACAATGATCATTGGATCCCATTTAGAATTCCCGATGACCATCAGATTTGAATCCAGACAGGAGGAGCGCAAATATGGAGAACAGATCTTGGGCGTTAGATCTGAGTGCAGGGTCCGACCATCATTGGATCCAGGAAAACCTACATGTTCTTTAAAGTGCTAGGATAAGCGGGCTTACAAAATCCCGAAAGCAGGAGGACCGTCCATATTCGGGTAGGACATGTGATCACAGATCAACATTTCGCTGACTAAGAAGTCAAAGGAAGGAGTGCCCTAACCTCTCAAACTCGCAATATGTGAAATCGCAAATTAATCTGAGTCATTGATCAAAGGGATATTTTGGACTATTGATCAGGCACAACGAAGGCTCGTGAATTTTTGAAATGATCCTGGCCATTGAAGCCAGAGGAAACATGGTGAAAGATTGACATTTCATTGACTGAAAGGTCAAAGGAAGGAGTTCTATAACCTCTCTAACTCGTGATATGAAAAATCATGAAATAATCCTAGCCGTTGGATTGAGGATTGATTTGGACCGTTGATTAGACACGGTGAAGGTCCGTGAAGTTTCAAAATCACGATAAGATCTAGACCATTGGGTCCATAGGACATGTGGTGAAAGATCGTCATTTCACTGACTGGAAAGTCAAAGGAACAGGGTTCCCTAACCTCTCGAACTCGTGATATGTGAAATCACAAAAGCTGAAATGTGAAATTGCAACATGGAGTTTCGGGAATCGCGACATGGAGTTTTGGGGATTGCGACATGGAGTTTTGGGGATCGCAACATGGAGCATCAAAATATATCATCACAAGAATTGTCGAAATTGCAAAATGTTGAAATGTGAAAAACACATTTTGGTGTAGGTTTCAGATACCAGGAGTTGGAGTGTCGAAACACTCCACCATAGGAATGCTGAAATGCCAAAATGCCGAAATGCGAAAAACACCTTTTGGTGTAGGCTGTGGTCACTGTCAATGGTCATGTGAGAGGGAGGAGCTAACACCAAGCTAAGATCCTTTTTGGTGATCGTAGCATGAAGAGTCGAGACTCTTCATCACAGGAATGTCAAAATGCTGAAATGCCGAAATGCGAAATGGTGAAATAAACGCAAGACCCTGCGGATTTAATCCAACGGTGCTGGTTATTTGAGCATATGATCGAAGGGATATTGTTGATCTTCATGATTAATTGTTCAGTTACGATTGAGTTAGCAGAACTGAATCATGGTTCTTGGATGGTTGGCGTTTCAGTTGCTGAAGCGTTGTTCTAGGGATTTGAGGGGTAACTGAAGGGGTTGTAGTGTATAAAAGTAACACGCAGTGAATGTGTGTAGTTGGTTGTTCTGAATGAAAAATGAGTTGAACTATAAAGAAGGGAAACTTATAGTATGCGAAGTGTGAGACTAACAATATGCGCAGTGTGAGATAAAAATCAGAGATGAGTAACATATGAGGAATAGATATAAGCGAGATGCAATTTTCTCTTTGAGGCTTGAGCGAGCGAAACAGAGAAAAATTAGAGTGGCAGTGAACAACCCGATGAGCAGAACCATGGCACGGTGAAGAGAATGCAGAGGAACTGTGCATGGAGAAACAAGAAGGTGCACAAATAGTATAAATGCGCAGAACAAAGAAAAGATGGAGGCTGTTGTTGAGAGTGATTTAAGCGTGTAGAAGGAGGTAGTGTGCAACAACTGAAATACATAGAAGAGGAATGGTGCATTGAATGGACATGGCACACAGAGCATAAAAGGCAGAAGAATAGAAAGCACAAGAAATGTGTGCGGGATGACAGTGAGGCAGACAGAGCAGGGCAGTGTAGTAGAACAGTGATGAGACTGGTAAGCCATTGATGAACATTATATCACTGTAATAAGTTTCAGTAGCAAAGATTGATATTTTAGGGTGGTTGGGAGGTGCTAGGGAGGACTATTGTCCTCAGAGGTTCAAGTGGGTTCTTGAACATAGGGAGTTGTAGCTTCCATCTAGTTGCATCCAGAGAAACCAGGGAGGTAGGGTGGTGCAAGGGAGAACATTGGTTCTCTGATATACAGGTTGGTGCATGTGTAACTGGAAGTTGGTGCTTCCATCCAGTTGGTGTTGGAACTCTTAGGAAGTTGGTGATGGAACTCTTAGGGAGTTGGTGCTTCCTTCTAGTGGGTGCTAGAGAAACTAGGGAGTCGGTGCTTCCTTCTAGTGGGTGCTAGAGAATCTAGAGAGTTGGTGCTCTCAGGAAGTAGCAGCTTGCAAAACAGAGGTTGTAGCTTCATTATGAGTTGGTGCTCATAAGTATGATAATGTACATAATGTAAAGATTACTTATCATATAAAGAAGAAGAGGTTTTTACCCTTTATGGGTTTCCTCGGGAAATATCTGTCTCTGTGTATCTCATATGTGTGAATGATGTTGAATGTTCTATTGCTTACTTCATTGCATTATTGTGATTGTCATATAGAGTTCTGTAATGAATTTTAAATGAGCATAATTGTTTAAGCTCGGTGACAACTGATTCACCCCCTCCTCTCAGTTGTCCAACAATTTATATCAGAGCCAACCCCTTTTATCTAAGGGTAGATCCTAGAGCTTAAACATGTCAATCCATGAAGGAAATTCAACCAATAAGGCCCCTTTGTTCAATGGAACAAACTTTGCCTTCTAGAAAGATAGAATGAGAACCTACATAATGGCTTTAGGTGCAGATGTCTGGGATGTGGTAGATACTGGTTATGCAAAGCTAGTTGTACTAGCTATTAAGGATGACAATCTAGAATCAGCTTCAATGTTAAGGCTATGAATGCTATCTTGAGTGGGATTGCAGAAGCAAAATTTGTAAAAGTTATGCATTTAGAAACTGCCAAAGAAATATGGGACAAACTCATTAGCAGTTATGAAGGTAATGAGAAGGTAAAAGATGCCAAGCTTCAAACCTATAGAGTACAGTTTGAAAAGCTACATATGAGATAAGATGAAACCATTGGGAGGTATTTTCTGAGAATTGAAGAACTAGTAAATGCAATGAAAGCAGTTGGTGAAAAAATTGAGGAACCCTCTTTAGTTCAGAAAATTTTGAGATCTCTGCCAGATAGGTTCAACCCAAAGGTCTCAGCTATAGAAGAACTTAATGATATAAAGGATTTGGCTTTTGATCAACTTCTGGGAATGTTGAATGCATATGAAATGAGGATAGTTACAGATAAATCCACCTCTAGAGAAGCATCATTTAAAGCATATAAGAATGAATATTCTGAGCCTGATGAAATTGAAGCAAAATTTGTGAGAAGACTAAAGAAAGGATCAGGAAATTACCAAGGTAAGATGCCCTTCAAATGTTTCAACTATGGTAAGATAGGTCATTTTGCAAATAAATTTCCACACAAGAAACATGATCAGAACTCTGAAGGTGAAAAGAAGTTCAAACCTAAGAGATTTGGCAGAAAGAAAAGTTTATGTGTAAATGATGTTAACTCCTCAGAAGACATAGATAGTGACTCCTCACGTGAAGGTAAGGACAATGACTTCATGCTTATGGCCCAAGATGATTATGATAATAAAATCACAGGAAGTGAGGCTAATGAAGAAGAAGCTGTGGTTGATATGGATGGAGAACTGATCAGTGCACTGGAAGAGATTGACAAACTATAAATTAAGAACAAAAAGCAAAAACAATTGTTGATACAGTTCGAGAAAGATAGTAAACAACCTGATGAAGACTTTGCCTTGCTAAAAGTGGAATTAGAAGAGGCAAAGAAAATCGAGGACATTCTGAAACAATAGTTATCAGAAAAGAAGGCAAGATGTAAAGCTCTGGAAGAAGAAGTAGTGAAAACTTGGAAAGAGTTGGAGAAGTTTCAAGCCTTGTATCATCAAAATCTGTCAAGTATTAAATCCTCAGAAGGATTAGCCACCATTCTGAATCAGCAAAGGAATCCAAAGTTGAAAACAAGTTTGGGTTATGAAGAGGGATCAAGTAGTGGTCATCCAAGCATCAAAGACTTCATCAAGTTTGTCAAATCTACAACCAATGATGACAAAAAACATGCAAAAACAAAGGAAGATAATCAACCGCCCAGGAGGAGTAAAGAAAAAGGTGCCAGAACTGAATCTGTAGAACAAGGAAATAATACACTCCCTGCTCAAGGAAATCATCGGCATGGAAGAAATCAATTTTCTCAAAGAAGACAACCATTTTCCAGGTACAAAGAATTTTTCTATGGATATTGTTTCTACTATTCTAACTTTGGTCACAAAGTTGTAAATTGTTCTTTAAGACTTAGACCTGAGCAATTAATATTTCCAAGGAATAAATATTTTCCATAATAAAGAATGATACAGCCAAGTAACAAACCATCATAGATTGCAAATTGCCAAATTAAGTCTAGATACATGCAACTGAGGAGGTCAAGAGATAATAAATAGTCAATGAGTAGACAACGTTGTAACAATAACTTTGACCTATTGAACAATGAGATTGAATGTTATAACTGTCACGACTTTGGCCACAAAGCTGCAAACTGCCATCTGAAGAATTACAAAGCAGATCCAAGGATAAAGTTCTTAGATAGAAAGGCCAGCACATGGAAAAGGAAAGATAGTGAAAAATGTGGTCTAGCACTTTCAACTCAAAAACAAAAGGCCTTTGGGAATATAGACAGTGGATGTTCCAAACACATGACTGGAGACAAGGATAAGCTTCTGTCCATAAGTAAAAGCAAAACAGGAAATGTGATCCTTGAAAATGATGAACCATGTAAAATCAAGGATAGAGGGATGGTGAGTTTGAGTAATGACAAAGGAGATGCCCAGTACGTTCTTCTTGTAGATGGTCTGAAACATAATTTGGTCAGTACAAGTCAAAAGTGTGACAGAGGCAGTGAAGAGGTGTTCACGTCCAAAGAGTGTAAGGTAAATGTAAACTCAGGACAAGTGGTGAATAAAGGCATAAGGAAAATTAATTATGTTAATATTGAATCACCCCCTCCAAGTAAGGAAGAAGACACAGATATAATAAAAGAATGTCCAGTTAGCATCTATCCCATGGAAAAAGTAGAAGAAGAATCATGTCATAAGATGGAAGTTGGAGTTTTGAAGGTTGAGAAGTCAAACACCCAAAGCAAGTTCTTAAATAGCTCCATGACCTTGGATAAGCTCTTGGATAGTCAGAGATCACCAAATGAAAAATATGGTATTGGATACAACAAGGAAGAAATCGGTACTCCTAAGAAACCTAATACAGGTCCTTCGTCTGTGAAAAAGAAAAGAAGGTATGAGAGTGGTTGTAGCAGTTTTTTCTTATGACTGAATATGGTCATAAAAGCCTTGGATTGTATGCATCATGAAAGAAAAATGAAATTGCAGTAATAGAGATCGATTAGAATCAATGGGGAGATCCAAGGGTTGTTTGAAAAGTACAAGCTACAATTACGCAGTGTGTTAGTAGGACAACAACATCTTCAATAATAAAATTTTGTTTTACAAAATGATATACATGACATCCTATAGAGATAACAAGAGGAAATACCTTGTCGAGGAAAGCTAACATTTTAGGAACAAAGGGGGAAAATAGTCAGAAGCAGAGAGATAACAGTGACAGGGGGAGTCATCCAGTTATGACAAGAAAAAGTTGATGAAGGAGTCCCAATAAGAGAGGTGAGCAATACTAAATATTATATAGAGGATACAATGGAAGCTGAAGATGAACAGGTCCAAGAATCAGAAGGAGAAGACTCTGGTTTAGATACAAATATTCTGCAGGACTCAAATAAGAAAATCCATCATGTCAGGGGGAGTTTGTGTTAGTTGAATATCTGATACCTCTTAAACATACTGCAATAGATCAGGGGGGGCATGTTTTCTTTGACATTGATGTCAAAGGGGGAGAAAAGGAGTGGTCCAGACTGGATGCTACAGTTGGAGGTCCAAATAGATTAGCACAACTGTTCAGGGTTGCCATCAATGCTAAAGGGGGAGATTGTTGGCATGCTTACAAGAAGAGTGTGCTTGTCATTGATGGCAAGAACAACAACAACGATGGCATGTCTACAGGCAAGAACAACAACAAAGATAGCATGCTTACAATTATTGATAGCAAGAATAACAACGATGAAGGTATGGTTACAGGAAAGAATAGTAGCAACGCTGGCAGGTTTACAGTTGGGAGACAACAATGGAAAATAGGTAGGCAAGGAAGATCAATAGAGATGATGGCATGGAAAGATTAGAAGTGTAACAATGAAGAGAAATAGTGATCGTTGGATCCCATTCAGAATTCCTGATGATCGTCATATATGAATCCAGACAGGAGGAGCGCAAAGATGGAGGAAAGATCTTGGGCATTAGATCCGAGCGCAGGGTTCGACCATCGTTGGATCTAGGAAAACCTGCACGTTCTTTAAAGTGTTAGGAGAAGCGGGCTTACAAAATCTCGAAAGGAGGAGGACCATCCATCTTCGGGCAAGACACGTGGTCATAGATCAACATTTCACTGACTAAGAAGTCAAAGGAAGGAGTACCCTAACCTCTCGAATGGGGTTCCTTGATTGAATGCTACAGTTGGAGGTCCAAACAGATTAGCGCAGCCATTAAGGGTTGCCATCAATGCCAAAGGGGGAGATTGTTGGCATGTTTTCAAGAAGAGTGTGCTTGTCATTAATGGAAAGAACAATAGCAACGATGGCATGTCTACAGGCAAGAATAATAGAAATGATAGCATGCTTATATTTATTGATGGAAAGAACAAAAACAATGAAGGTATGGTTATAGGAAAGAATAGTAGCAACGTTGGCAGGTTTTTAGTTGGGAGACAACAATGGAAAACATGCAGGCAAGGAAGATCAACAACGATGATGGCATGGAAAAATCATAAGCGTAACAATGAAGAGCAACAATGATCATTGGATCCCATTCAGAATTCACGATGACCTTCAGATATGAATCCAGACAGGAGGAGCATAAAGATGGAGGACAGATCTCGGGTGTTAGATCTGAGTGCAGGGTCCAACCATCATTGGATCTAGGAAAACCTGCACGTTCTTTAAAGTGCTAGGAGAAGTGGGCTTACAAAATCCCGAAAGCAGGAGGACCGTCCATCTTTGGGCAGGACACGTGGTCACAGATCAACATTTCACTGACTAAGAAGTCAAAGGAAGGAGTGCCCTAACCTCTCAAACTCACTATATGTGAAATCGTGAATTAATCTGAGTCGTTGATCAAAGGGATATCCTGGACCGTTGATCAGGCACAATGAAGGCTCGTGAATTTGTGAAATGATCCTGGCCGTTGAAGCCATAGGACACATCATGAAAGATTGGCATTTAGCTGACTGAAAGGTCACAGGAATGAGTGCTCTAACCTCTCTAACTCGCGATATGTGAAATCATGAAATAATCCTAGCCGTCGGATCGAGGATTGATCTGGACCGTTGATCAGACACAACGAAGGCCTGTGAAGTTTTGAAATAACAATAAGATCTGGACCGTTGGGTCCACAGGACACGTGGTGAAAGATTGTCATTTCACTGACTGGAAAGTCAAAGGAATGGGGTTCCCTAACCTCTCGAACTCATGATATGAAAAATCAAGAAATGCCAAAATGCAAAATTGCAACATGGAGTTTCGGGGATTGCGACATGGAGTTTCGGGGATCACGACATGGATTTTTGGAGTTTCGGGGATCGTGACATGGAGCATCAAGATATCTCATCACAAGAATTGTTGAAATTATGAAATTCTGAAATGCGAAAAACACCTTTTGGTGTAGGTTTCGGATATCGGGAGTTGGAGTGTCGAAACACTCCACCACAGGAATGCTGAAATGTCGAAATGCTGAAATGTGAAAAACACCTTTTGGTGTAGGCTATCGTCACTGTTAGTGGTCATGTGAAGGGAGGAGCTAACACCAAGCTAAGGTCCTTTTCGGTGATCGTAACATGAAGAGTCGACACTCTTCACCATAGGAATGTCGAAATGTCAAAATGTGAAATGGCGAAATAAATGCAAGACCTTGTGGATTTAATCCAAAGGTGCTGGTTATTTGAGCATCTGATCGAAGGGCTATTGTTGATATTCATGATTAATTGTTCAGTTACGATTCAGTTAGCAGAACTGAATCATGGTTCTTGGACGGTTGGTGTTTCAGTTGCTGAAGCATTGTTCTAGGGATTTGAGGGGTAACTGAAGGGGTTGTAGTGTATAAAAGTAACACGTAGTGACTGTGCGTGGTTGGTTGTTCTGAATGAAAAATGAGTTGAACTGTAAAGAAGAGAAAATTACAGTATGCACAATGTGAGACCAACAGTATGCACAGTGTGAGATAAAACTCATAGATGAGTAACAGATGAGAAATAGATAGAAGCGAGATGCAGTTTTCTTTTTGAGGCTTGAGCGAGCAAAGCAGAGAAAAAGTAGAGTGGCAGTGAACAACTTGATGAGAAGAACCGTGGCACGGTGAAGAGCATGTAGAGACACTGTGCATGGAGAACGAAGAAGGTGCACAAATAGTATAAATACACAAAACAAAGAAAAGATGGAGGTTGTTGTTGAGAGTGGTTCAGGCGTGTAGAAGGAGGCAGTGTGCATTAGCTGAAATACACAGAAGAGGAATGGTGCATTGAATGGACATGGCACACAGAGCATAAAAGGTAGAATAAAATAAAGCGCAAGGCATGTGTGCAGGAAGACAGTGAGGCAAATAGAGCAGGGCAGTGTAGCAGAACAGTGATGAGATTGGTAAGCCATTGATGAACATTATATCACTGTAATAAGTTTCAGTAGCAAAGATTGATATTTCAGGGTGGTTGGGAGGTGCTAGGGAGGATTTTTGTCCTCAGAGGTTCAAGTGGGTGCTTGAACACAGGGAGTTGTAGATTCCATCTGGTTGCATCCAGAGAAACCAGGGAGGTAGGGTGGTGTAAGGGAGAACATTGGTTCTCGGATATACAGGTTGGTGTCTGTGTAACTGGAAGTTGGTGCTTCCATCCAGTTGGTGTTGGAACTCTTAGGAAGTTGGTGCTGGAACTCTTAGGGAGTTGGTGCTAGAGAAACCA